>JADRCD010076187.1:0-11395 GCA_019843815.1 Montemys delectorum | reverse complement strand
GAGTGCCTCTCAGCCGCCGCCGCCGCCGCCGCCGCCGCCGCCGCTGCTGCTGCTGCTGCTGCTGCTGGTCTCAATAATCTCCATATTCTTTTGTAGAAGACAAAAGGGTTGACTGAAATAAGGTGAAGATTGCAAGGATCCCACACTTCTCTTCACCAAGCCAGCCCTTCATGTTTCCTCTGACTTTCTTGACGATAAGGCATTTTTAAAATTCAGCTCCTGTTGGACTATTTGGTTAGGTACTGGCACTGAAGTTTTAATACAGTGCCTTAGCTTAACCCTGCTTGTTACTATCTGTTTCTCCCACGTTTGGCTTGACTTACTTGTTCTTACCCTTTTTCTTTGTTCACAATTTCTTTTACTCCTCTTTGCCCTTTCAGGCCCCATTTCCCTTCTGCTGTAATACCTAGAACCATGTTTTATTTATTCATTCACTCATCATTCATTCATTCATTCTTTGATGGTAAAGATTGAACTCCAGATTTAACACACACTGTACCACTGAATGAATGCCCCAAGGGCTTGTCTTGGGATTTGTTTTCTTGTTTTGAGACAAGCTCTTGCTATGCAGCTCCTGCTGGCGTAGTTCTAGGTAGCTTAGACTGACTTCAAATTTGAGCTCATTTACCCTCTCCCAAGTGCTGGGAGCATAAGCATGAGCCACTGCAGTGCTCAGGTGCTTCAGGCGCTGCTTTGCCTACGGATTTTGAAATTCACCAACACTGTAATAAATAAGTACATTTTTTTCTTCCTTTTCATTGCTGAGTAAGATACCTTTTATAAATACACTACAGTTTGTTCTTTCTTGTATTTATGCTTAGAAAAATATCTTTCAGATTTTTAGCTAATTGAGCTAGTAGAATATTTATTAACTTTGGGAGTAACTGATAGCTTCTTGGCTTTTTAGTAAAGAGTAACACAAAAACCCTGAAGAGTATTTAGGGATCATAAAACAGTTTTTATACAAATAATGTTACCAAAGCCAAATGAAAGGGAAACAAATTAGGAGAAAACTGCCGTAGGTTAATAATGTGCTGTCAAAGTGATAGTATTTCTAAGTGACTATACTATAATTTATAAACTCATTGAATGATGATGTTTTACTTAAAACTTTTGTTATATATTATTACCAGTCACTTAATTTCATTAAGTGCCTCCTTTGAAATTACCTGTTGACACTAAGGTGTTTTTTTTAATTGTTTTAATTGTTAGAAGTAATTACTATGTTGTAACTGTCTGATATTTTCACATTAACCAGTGTTGCTAGGGCTGAGGATGTAGCTTAGTGATGGAGTGATACATTGCCCGTATGTCTGATGTCCTAGAGTCAATCATTCGGACTACATAAAGAATCAATGATGAAATATGGAGGGAAGTAATGCATTTCAGGGCTAGGAGCTCAGTGTAGAGCAAGTGTTTACCATGTATGAAGTGCAGGCTTCAGTCTCCAGGCACCACACAAACAAAAAAGAATTCATGTTAATAATAAAGTATGCTACATTCTTCTTATTTGTGAATGATGTTGATTCAGAATGGTTCTATTAATTTTAATTGGTTCAAAAGTGTATTGGAAGCTGTAGTTCATAGGGTTGGAGAGACAAAGGTTGCCTGTACAGATGCTTTAATCATGCAGATTATCTGATAGGTGAATCCAGACATTTTCTTAAGTTTTAGTATTATTTTTATTAGTGTGTAAATCAGAGGGAGGGATGTCGGTAAATATGTGTGTGTACAAGTATATGTATGCATGTGTGTCTCTGTAAGTGTACATGTATAACAGTGCATATACATGTGTGTGTATATGTGTGAGCATGTGTGTGTTTGTGTGTATAACAAACTTCTAAGTTATGTTTTTGAAATTTAGAACTGCCATTGCTGAATTTGCTTATAACTATGTCAGTAACCCCCTCCTCTTATCTTCTTTCTTCTCTTCCCCTCGCCCTTTCCCTGCCTTGTGCTGGACTTCCCTTGTGTTGGACAATCTCTTTATCACTGAACTATGTCCCCAACCATAATCCTGTTTAGTCACTTTTGGTTTCATTTTAACTTTTTTTGAGAGCTTTATACATGAGAACTACATCTACGTGATTCTTCCATCTCTCTCCACTCATTTCCCTTCTCAAATTGATGACCTCTTTATTATTGTTACATATGTATGCTATTACACACACACACACACACACACACACGCACACGCACACAACCTACTAAGTCCATTTAGCTTTACTCGTGTGTCCATATGTCCATGTGTCCATGTCTGAGCTCTTGGGATTGGACAACCTATGCAGGAGATGGTACCAGAGGAAACAGATTCTCTCTAAACAGCCATTGCTCACCTATAGTAGTTCAGATAAAAGTAGAACTCTGTAGAAATTACCTGCCCACATTAGTTGGTAGTGTCAGTTGCTATTGTCAATATGCCTATCTTGTCCAGGCAAGCAGATTGTTGAGAGTTCATGGATGCATTTTCCCTGCATGTATAGGAAACACTAGGAGTAGGCACTCTGGTCCTCTGACTTTCCATCCATCTTCCTTGATATTCCCTAAGCTTTGCTTAAGGGATTATGTTGCAAAAAGAGCAATTTGGGCTGGAGACCAAATGGATACTTATGCTCTGCAATGTGACCAGTTATTGGTCTCTATAGTCATGTATATCTGTTCCAAAGAAAAGCTTTGGTGATCACCATGCTTGCCTGTGAGTATAAAGACAAGAACTTAGAATGCAGTTGAAATGACATTAATTTATATATAATAGGTTTTCCTCATAGAGAGTTGGCTAGGTTTGTAGTACTACACATGACTTCCCTCCCATTGTGTGGACTTTATTTATTATAGTTAGACAGCTGTTGTTTACTCACAAGCTAAAAGTACCTCTCTTGAATGACTGGAGATAAGGTCCAGTCCAGACTCTGCTATGATTCATAGATTTTACAGCTGGGTAAGACTACTGATTGGTCCTGTCCCTTATATCATGAGAGCAAGACCTCCAGGGTGGAGGCTTCTAGAACAGTTCTAGCTCAGTTCCTCCAAGTCCTATGTCCCAAGTGTACGATATCTTCAACACTAGGGTCTTAAAGATCTGGAAAGCAGTCAAGGGCAATGGAATAGCCTATATTGGTTTGGAATGCTTTTATTTGTTGACCAACAACTTGTGTGTGTGTGTGTGTGTGTGTGTGTGTAGGGGGGTGAGCTGTATAAATGTGTAGAGGTCAGAGGATACTAATTTCTGTAATTTGTTCTCTTTTGGCCACTTGGCTCTAGGGATGGGACTCAGACCTTCAGGCTTGGGGGCAGCACCTTTACCTTCAGAGCCATCTTGCTGGTGCTTGAATGTGCCTTTCTGTTGAGTTGGCATTGAAGTAAATGCATTAATTAATTAATGTTAATGAATCATATATTTAAATTATAGCATTGTGTTTGTTCAGGCATTCAGAAAGTCACAAAGTTTAAGTTAGGAGAGACTTTGAGGCAGGTGCTGTAGTTTGTTGTATAAAGATTTGACAAATCCTGCAGTGTAGGTGGAGAGTAAAAACTGAGCTATGAACTGATGTCACAGGAAAGGAGAGGGGTTTATAGGTGGTATGAAATGTGAATGAATCAAGAGTACCCCAAATTTAAGATAGGAAGGGAAGAGAATGGAAAGCTAGATGGAAAAATGGCTTTCAAGCCAAATTCATGCATGAATCTTCTTAATGAAAATTTAAATATGAACAAAATTTTATTTACAGGATATATGTGAAATTATGATAAAAAGAAACAAATGATTTTATAAATCATTTTATAAAATCAGCCTTGTGAAATGAAGTTACATTTCTCCAGTGGCTCGTAGGTCCCTTTCACTGAGAGCCTTAATGTTGAGGAACAGACAGCACATTTTACAGGTGTGTTACCTGGATAGTTGAATTGTATCTTTCAGCGTTGATGAAGATTAATAATTTAGCTGAAAGCAGCTAGCATGATACCTGCCATATAGAGGTCACGAAGCAATTGTTTTGGATGTTTACTGAAAGTCAATGAACTGGACTTGTCAAGAGGTCAAGAGACATTCTAATGGCCTTGGAGAATGGTAGAGAGCCCAGGAAAACCGATTTAGGGCTAAAATGCTGAAGGAATGGGTAGCCGTGACACCCTAGAGTTCCTTTGCATTTTAGAAAGTTACAGGGTGAAAAAGAAATGGAGATAGACAATAGATTGGAAGAAGGAAAAGGACTGATAAAATGCATGGTTCCTGATACTCTGTAAGATGTGTGTGTGTCTAAATATTGATCCAGTCAATATAGTCTTAGTTTATGAAAGACATATGACTTGAGAAACAAGCCTAGGCTGGAATGTTGGCCAGAATAATTCTGCTGATACTCTGGGATGCCTAGTTTTTAGAAACCATGTGAGATAATAAATCTTAAACTCTGTGTTTTTAATTTATAAATGGGGACAATTGTTATTCAGTAGAATGATACTAGTATTGGTAACTAAGTTGAGTGATATGATAGATCAGTTTTGTACCCGCAAATTCCTATGTTGAAACCTAAAGCTCAGTGAGGTGGTATTTGAAGTGATAAGTCTTAAGGCTTGAGCCTTTGTAAATATCTTGCTTAACTCTCTACTATGTAAAAATAGGAGGATCAGATTGACCTCTGTGAACTAGGAAATAGACTTTTAACCGATCAGTGAATCTGCTATGTCCTTGATCGTACACTTTCCAACCTTCAGAAACATGATAGAAATATCTGTACATTCCGTTGTAACAGCTGAAACAGAACCAGAAATGTTGTTAGAACAACGATTTTATCTTATTTCATTTCATTTCATGTAAATGACTGCTTACTTACATGTCTTTGTACCACTTGCATGCAATGCTTGCAAAGACCAGAAGAGGGCATAAGATCTCTAAGACTGGAATTGCAGAGGATTTGTGAGCTGCCTTGTGAGTGCTAGAAATTGAAATGTTTCGTCTGGAAGAGCAGTCAGTGTTCTTAACCACTGAGCCTTCCCTCCAACCTCAGAACAAATATTTCTAAAGTTTATGTAGCTTTGAGGTCAGTAGTAGATGATTGGTGAATGGGTTTTGCAGATCCACTTGTAAAAGCATGAAATTCCAGCCACAAGGAAGCTGTAGACTCATATCCTTTGATGAGGTTTCCAATTAGGGCTCAAAGAAACTCAGGAATCTAATTAAAAACTGAGGAAAGAGAATCATTATAGCACTTTCACCCTAGTACTGTGCAAACTAAATAATAAACAAAATAATCATAGGAGGTGAGGGAAGGACGGACCTGGATGGGAGAGGGGAAAGGGAGGGGAAAAGTGGGGCATGATCAAGTGTGAGAAGAGACAGGAGAGAAGTCTAGAGGTCCAGGAGAATGAATAGAGATATGTAGCAGTGGAAGGTTGGGAACGGGGGTTAGAGGAACCACTAGAAAGTCCCAGATACCAGGGATACAAGAGGCTCCCAGGACCCAATGGGCATGACATTAGCTGACATATCCTCCAGAGGGGAGATAGAACCTTTAGAGTTCACGTCCGTCCAGTAGATAGACATGGCCTCCACTGGAGAGATGGGGCCACCTACCCACCTCAAAAATGTTAACCTAGAATTGTTCCTGTCTAAAGGAATTTCAGGGACAAAAATGGAGCAGAGACTGAAGGAAAGGCCATCTAGAGACACCCCACCCTAGGGATCCATCTCATCTGCAGACACCAAACCCTGACACGATTGCTGATGTCAAGAAGTGCTTGCTGACAGGAGTCTGGTATAGATGTCCCCGGAGAGGCTCTGCCAGCACTTGACTAAGACAGATGCAGATACTCACAGCCAACCATTGGACTGAGCCTGGGGACCCCAGTGGAGGAGTTAGGGGAAAGACTGAAGGAGCTGAAGGGGATGGCAACCCCATAGGAAGAACAATATCAACTAACCTCACCTCTCAGAGCTCCCAGGGACCAAACCACCAACCAAAGAGTATACATGGGTTGGTCCATGACTCCCAGTACATATGTAGCAGAGGATTGCCTCATCTACATCAGTGGGAGGGGAGGCACCTAGTCCTGTAGAAGCTTGTTGCCCCAGTAAAGGGGGATGCTAGAGAGGTGAGGCTGGAGTGGGTGGGTGCATAGGGATGCACCCTCTTAGAGGCAAAGGGGAGGGGGAGTGGAACGGGGAGTTTTCAGAGGGGAGACAAGGAAGGGGACATTTGAAATGAAAATAAATAAAATAATCAGTAATTTTATTTAAAAAATGGGGCTACTCCTTGATTTGTTATTCAGTTTTTTTCTTTCCCTAGACTAGCCAATGCAGTTGGGGAGTGAACCAAGAGAAACCAGAGCAGATGAGTTCTGTTACTCTGTTATTATTTTTGACCTTGGATTAAAAATTAATGATAGGGCACATCTGGAATATTCCCAAAGCATTCATCCTTTAGAAGTTCCTCTATACTCTGATTTTATGAAAGCCAAATTGAGTATCTTTAGCAACTTACAAGGCCATGCAGTTAATTCTTCCTGAAATGGAAATGAGAAGAAAGAAAATGTACAGGTGTCTCCACACATGGGCAGCCCAGCAGTCCTCCAGAAAGGGCAGGCAGCACTTTCCTCTGAGGCTCCTTCCTATAAGACTATTGAGGACTAAATCCTGTGCTGTTCCATATCAGCTGAAGGGAAACCCTAATTGTTTGTACCTAAGTTCTGCTGTTTAAGGGTGGGAAAAATACTGAAATAGAACATGAACAGGAAGTGAGAGTGTAAAAGACAGTGCGAAGCTGCTAGAGAGAGGCCCAGGAATTAAGAGCATCCGTGTCAGGCAGCTCCCAATCACCTTTAACTCTAGCTTCAGGGGATTTTCCACTCCCCTCTATTCTCCATAACACGTGCACTCATGTGTACATAACCACACACAGGCCTAATAAAATCTTTATTAAAAGTTAAATTAAGTTTTAGAAAGATGGTGAGAAGCAGAAAGGCATAAATATTACTTTAAAAGCAGAGGTTTGTTTTTACTTGTTTTAGAAAATTCTATGGGTCTCCAGCACGTTTTTTTGTATACCTCATAGTGTAACATATGCATGTATGTTTATTTTAAGAAGGTAAAGTAATACAGTAATTTCTGCTATAACTTGTTTTGAGTTTAATCTTGTTGCAGTATGATTGGTTTATTGAGGAATGACTAGAGCATAAGGTAGGTATCTTGTGAGCCTTGGGGAAGTTTCCTAAGTCAGAAGCATTACATACATATAGAAACCACTCCACTGAACCATCCTCAAGAGGCCTATACACTCATGTGCACACACTCTACTGTGTCTACACATCTACTGGTTCAGTTGGAAAGATCTCAGACAGGAAAACCCATGGTGCCTGTCAAAAGAAAAGCATTTCCACCCTTGTGTGGGGGCCACATGTGCTGATGTTTCTTCGTCTTTGCTTTTTCATGTGTGTCTTAGTGTTCTGTTGCTATGAAGAGATATCATGATGATGGCAACTCTAATAAAAAAACTCTTTTTAGTTGGGGCTTGCCAACAGTTTGAGAGGTTTAGTCTGTTATCCTTATCACCATAAGGATATGTTGGCATGTAGGCAGACACAGCTGAGAGTTCCAGATCCAGATCCAAAGGCAGCAGGAAGAGGAGAGTAGCCGGATCCACAGACAGCAAAAGGAAACTGGGTGTGGCATGGGCTTCTACAACCACAAAGCCCACTCCCAGAGACACACTTATGAGCACAAGGCCACACCTCCTATTTCCTGTTAAATGGTGTCACTCCCTAATGAGCAAGCATTCAAATTCCTATTCCTATTCTAACCATCACAAAGTGCCTTTCTGCTTTTTCTTACTTGGTTCTTGGAATGTATGGGGGAGTGGTAATTTTATAATCTAGGTATAGCAAGCCAACAGGTGAAGGTGAGCACACTGCTGATCTTATCTGGAAAACTTGCCTAGTGTTAGGCAAGGCAGTTCTTAAAAGTATAGATGTGGGAGAGGATAGGAATGGATGCTGGGCAGCTAGATTGGACTAGAATTGTAATATGTGACTGTACTCAGCTGTACACTCTCTGCAGTTAAATCGTGGTGCATAATGCCTGACAGGAAGCTGATGAAAGACTTTTAAGTTGCTCTTTCCTTAGTCCCTAGGGCCATGTAATAGAAGCCTCTCATTGTATCTTTTTCTTACCTCTTGAGGATTCTCAATCTCATACCAGTCATTATATACCTAGTAGCTGGGTTGTTCCATGGTTATTTACATGATTCTAGTAAGACCTGGGGTTTTGTTTCAAAGATTGATACAGTGAATTAGGACACTTTTGAGATATTGATGGCCAAAGGTTTTTCTTTCTTTCTCCAGATTTTATCCCTGCCCCAAGTCCACCCAGTAACTGTTCCACATCTCATACTTCTGTCCCACCCCTCTGTCTCCACGAGGATGTCTCCACTCCTCATCCCCAACCTCACTTGACCTCTAAACTCCCTGGACCTCCAGTCTCTTGAGGGTTAGGTGCATCATCCCTGATTGAACCCAGACCCAGCTGTCCTCTGCTATATGTGTTGGGGGCCTCATATCAGCTGGTGTATACTGCCTGGTTAGTGATCCAGTGTTTGAGAGATCTCAGGGTCCAGGTTAATTGAGACTGCTGGTCCTCCTACAGGGTTGCCCTCCTCCTCAGAAGGATATGCATGGTATATACTCACTAATAAGTGGATGTTAGCCCCCCCTTCCAAAAAAAGTACAGAATACCCACAATACAGTTCACAGAATTCAAAAAGGTCAACAGGATGAAGGGCCCAAATGAGGATGCCTCAGTCCCACTTGGGAGGGAGAAGAAAGCAATCACAAGTGGGGAGGGACTTGGAGGGAAGGTGGACTGAGGTGTGAAGGGAGAGGGGAACCTGATCTGGTATTGGGTAAGGGAAAAGGACTGAAACCCTGAAGTCCAGCAGAAAGAGTAGAAACAGGCAATCTCGGGAGGTAGGAGGTTGTGGGAACCATCTAGAATGCACCAGAGACCTGGAAGGTAAGGAATTCTGAGGACTCAAAGGGGGGGACCTTAGATCAAATGTTTGACACTAGGGAAAGGAGAACTTATAGAGCCCATATCCAACAGGAAGACAGGACATCAAATGAGGGAGGGGGTTGCCATCCCACAGTCTAAACTCTGACCCATAATTGTTCCTGTCTGAAAGAACTGCAGGGTTGGAAATGGAAAGGAACCTGGGGAAAAGAAGGTCTAGTGACAGGCTCAAAGTGGATCCAGCTCAAGGGGAGGCCCCAAGGCCTGACACTATTACTGAGGCTATGGAGCGCTCACAAAAATGGACCTAGCATGACTACACTCTGAAAGACCCAATAAGCAACTGAAAGAATCAGATGCAGATAATTGCACCCAACCAATGGACAGAAGCAGCTGACCCCTGTGGTTGAATTAGGCCAAAGGTTTATCAGAACCCTCTTTGTTACTATGTGGACAGAGGTCAACTTTGAAGTACAGGAGATACAAATGTAGAAAAATAACTCAGTGACATTGTTTGAATTTGAGCCGAGTCAGCTGTTCTTTACTTGTTTTATTTATTTACATCTAGATGTTGTCCCCCTTCCTGGTCCCCCCTCCAAGAGTTGTTCGCCCCACCTGCCTCCCCTTTGCCTCTAAGAGGGTGCTCCCTCACTCACCCTCACCTTCCCCACCAAAACCCCCCTCTTCCCTGGGGCATTAAGTCTCTGCAGGATTAAGGACATGCTTAGTGACCTCT
Organism: Montemys delectorum; assembly: GCA_019843815.1. Taxonomy (NCBI): domain Eukaryota; kingdom Metazoa; phylum Chordata; class Mammalia; order Rodentia; family Muridae; genus Montemys; species Montemys delectorum. The sequence continues at coordinate 1,664 of JADRCD010076187.1, read as the reverse complement.
CCTACTGAAGTCAGACAAGGCAGCCCCTGCTACATATGTGCTAGAGGCCACGGACCAGCCCATTTATATTCTTTGGTTAGTGTCGTAGTTTCTGGGAGCTCTGGGGGGTCTGAGTTAGTTGATACTGTTGGTCTTTCTATGGGATTGCGATCTTCTTCGGCTCCTTCAATACTTCCCATAATTCTTCCATATGGGTCCCTGACCTCAGAATAATGGTTGGCTGTAAGTATCTGCATCTGTCTTAGTCAGCTGCTGGTAGAGCCTCTTAGGGAACAGCCATACTAGGCTCCTGCCTTCTGCTGTCCTCAAGGTTGAATTTATCTTGATTTTTAGCAGTTTCTGCCCTCTGGCTGAAGAAGATGAGTCTTTACAATGCAATAAGAGCCTACTATCTTTCACAGGATTCTCTAAGATAATATTTGGGTAATATGGAAGGCAGCAGCTTTTGGGATAGCCCCAGCTCCAGTTGTTCAGGACCCAGATGAGGGTTGAGCTGCATATCTGCTACATATGAGTGGAGAGGCCTAGGTCCAGCCTGTGTATATTCTTTGGTTGGTGGTTCAGAGTCTGAGAACCCCAAGGGTCCAGGTTAGTTGACTCTGTTGGTCTTACTATGGAGAACTTTTCCCTTTGGGACCTGCAATACTTCCTCCTATTCTTTCATAAGAGTCCTCAAGCTCCATCCACTGTTTGGCTGTGGGTGTCTATATCTGTCTGAGTCAGCTGCAGGGTGGAGCCTCTCAGAGGACAGCCATGCTAGACTCCTGTCTGCAAGCATAACAGAATACCACTAATAGTATTAGGGATTGGTGCTTGCCCATGGGATTGGTCTCAAGTTGGGTGGGTTATTTGTGGGCCATTCCCTCATCCAGGGTTTCTCACTTTTGTTACTGTTAACATTTTTGTCTGGATCATCCTTTGTTGGGATGTATGTTCTCTTCTTATACAGTGATTACCATTACTTCTAGTCTTTTCCCTGTAGATACTATGACAATCAAAAACATCTTGAAAGATTATTATAAAATATACCCTTTGTGGACTTATGAAATTATCTTGGTAAAACCATTTAATTTTTATTACATGTTTTATTATCAGTTTTGTGATACACATATAATAGAGGAATAGGTTAAATGATGTTACCGTCAAAATATGCTCAAGTTTTATATACTTGGCAATACTTTATTTCTTGATAAAGAATCAGTTTCAAAAGGGGCAAGAATGATTCCAGACAATTATGTTTCCTTTAAAATAATTACCCTATGCATCCAATGGCTGGATAAATATTTCTTTATATTCTCTCTTAGCTATTTTATAATGTAATATTTCAGTATTTTTTTCCTTTGCTAAATTTTTCAAAGAATCCATTTTTCTTTCTTTCTTTTTTTTTTTTTTTTTTTTTTTTGGTTTTTGAGACAGAGTTTCTCTGTGTAGCCCTGGTTGTCCTAGAACTCACTCTGTAAACCAGGCTAGCCTTGAAGTCAGAAATCTGCCTGCTGCCTCCCAAGTGCTTGGATTAAAGGTGTGTGCCACCACTGCCCGGCCCATTTTTCTTTCTTAATTTATTTTTCATTTGATTAATATATACTAGTCATTGTTTCTCCTTGCATTCCTTTATTTGAAAAGAGAGAGAGAGAGAGAGAGAGAGAGAGAGAGAGAGAGAGAGA
>JADRCD010076184.1:2412-17423 GCA_019843815.1 Montemys delectorum | reverse complement strand
TTTTTTTTTTTTTGACCCATTCCTTAGTTAGAGGACATTTGAGCTGATCCCAGTTTTCACTTTTATGAATGATGCTACTAAGAATATGTGTGACTGTTACTTTAAATTCTTTGGGTTTCATTCTTTTGAATCCCTGTATAGTGTTTTAGTGTTCCATGATAATTTGTTGTATTAACCATTTCTCAGGTGTGTGAACATTTATATTTGTTCAATTTTTTTACTTATTATAAGTAATAATTCAATAAATGCTCATGCACATTTATTTGAGAGAGATGGTATAAGGGTAAAGAGCATTTTGTACTTGAGTCATTCCAGTGTGGCTTCCTGGTTCTGTTAACTAAGTGACTTGCTGAGCCCCTGCCTGTTTCCTCATCTAGAAAATGAGCTGTGAATAGAACTTGACTTGCACAGTTGGTTAATGTAAGCAAAGCAGTTACAAGGGACTATATGCATGATGCATATTCAAATGTTAATATTAGATATAAATATTTCTACAGGTTAGATTCCTAGGAATAGAATTTGGAGTCAAATGTTCATATTTATAATTCTGAAAGATACTAATAATTGCCACTCAATAAATTTATATCAGAAGGAAGAAGAGAAATGTCTATTTCCCCAAAGCTTAGTCAATTACGGAAATTGTTAAGGTTTTAAGATTTTATCTGCCTCATAGATAAGAATGGCATCTTGTTGCTATATGCCTGTGTGTGTATATGTTACGTGGATGTTATATGTGCGTTACATGTATGGGTGTTACATGTGGGCGTTTGTGTGCGCCTGTGCATGTATGTGTGCAGGTGGCCATGTTGCGTGTACACATATGTGTGGAGACTAGAGGTTGAGGCTGAATGTCTTGTTCCATGTCTATGTTATTTTTACTGAACTTAGAGCTCACCAAGTGGCTAGGGCGACTGAACAATGAGCTCCAGGATGTGACCTGTCTCTGTCCTCTCTTTCCTCACCTTAGTGTTGGGGTTGCATGCAGACCACGGATCCACGCTTTGATGTGAGTGCTGGAGTCTTGAACTTAAGTTCTCTTGCATGTACAGCTGACACTTTACCAATGGAGTTGTGTCCCCAGTCCCTTGCTGCTAAGCTATCTGTCCCTCTAATTATTCCTGAGGTCGTGTCTTTTGATATATTTATTTCTCCTACTGTGAAAATCCCATGACTGAAGCAAACTTTTCTGTTACTAACATTTCTTTTCACTCAGTTATGTTCCCAGCATCCATGGCTGATGACGCACAACTGCTTGTAACTCTAGCTTTGGGGGACCTGACGTCCTCTTCTGGCCTCCTCAGGTGTATGTGCGCGCACATGCAGACACATGCACACACATGCACACAAAATGAACTTTAAAAAATAAATACAAAACTATACTGTATTTTTTCTGATATTTCTATAACTTTTTAAAATTGTCTTTATAATCTAGTTGGAGTTTGTTTTTTGTGTTAGGATTAGGATTTCTTTCTTTCTTTTTTTTTAAGATTTATTTATTTATTATATATAAGTACACTGTCGCTGTCTTCAGACACTCCTGAAGAGGGCATCAGATCTCATTACAGATGGTTGTGAGCCACCATGTGATTGCTGGGATTTGAACTCAGGACCTTCGGAAGAGCATTCGGTGCTCTTAACCACTGAGCCATCTCTCCAGCCCTAGGATTAGGATTTAACTGAATTTTTTCTATGAAAATAGCCAATTTTTCTAATCCATGTCTCCTTAGTTGTTTAAAATGTCATGTATAGCGCTGGCAAGATGGCTCAGTGGATAAGAGCACTGATGCTCTTCTGAAGGTCCAGCATTCAAATCCCAGAAAGCACATGGTGGCTCACAACCACCCATAATGAGATCGGATGCCCTCTCCTGGTGCCTCTGAAGTCAGCTATAGTGTACTTATGTATAATAATAAATAAATCTTTGTGCCCGAGCAAGCAGGGACTGAGTGAGCGGAGTTGACTGGAGCAAGCGGGGGCCAACCGGAACGAGCAGAGGTCCTAAAAAATTCAATTCCCAATAACCACATGAAGGCTCACAACCATCTATACAGCTATAGTGCATTGACATACATAAAATAAATAAATAAATCTTTAAAAAAAAGAAATGTTATGTATAATATGTACATTATTTTCTTTCTTCCTTCCTTCCTTTTTTCTTTCTTTCTTTGTTTTTTTGAGACAGGGTTTCTCTATGTAGTTCTGGATATCCTGGGGCTCACCATGTAAAACCAGGCTGGCCTCAAATTCAGATATCCATCTGCTCCTGCCTTCTGAGTGCTGAGGTTAAAGGCGTACATCACCATTGCCTAGCTTATATTCGGTAGTTCTAAAGGTTTATTTACTGTGTTCTAGATACTATGAACATTTCTGAAACTGCCATTTGATTTACGCATTAAAGCTTTCTCTTTTGACGCAGCTTATATCTTAAGCAGATGCAAGCAGAGAGAGCAGAGAGAACATGGAGAGCACGGTGTGAGACATACAAACACATACAAACCTACTACACGTGACATTCAGGCTCTATTCAAACCGTCGTTTACCTAGCTTATTCTGTCAATATTATACTATCATAATGATCAGAATTATTGCAAAATCGGAATTATTGTTTAGTCCCATAGTTAGACCTACATCTGAGAATATGGATACGTAGCATTTTGATGGAAAATCACGCAATTAATTTTTTTTTTGTTGTTTACAAAGTGGTTTTCAACCACCAATTTAGACTTGTATAAACTTTAGCAATGATTAGATTTGAAGAAAATATCTATGAAAGTTGAAGATGAAACCTACATCACAGGAAAAGGTGCAATCATTCTCCCCGTTTTTAGACTTAGAGAGATGGTGCTAGGGAATTCCAAGTGTGTGACTTCTGGCAGGTGGTCCCTTTGAAGCCTGGGTCATCAGGGGTTTGTCTTTCCCAACCCCCTCATGCCCTCACCCCACCCTGTTTCCATGGACTTTCCTGCTTGCCCGGTCTTCATGGAAGCCCAACTGCCGGTGTCCCCACCCAGGGAGCCCCACACCTATCTTGTCAGAGTTACTCAGGCTCCCAGACTGATGGAGCGACTGGTATCTTGAAAACTGCTGTTTGCCTCAGCAGAGGAAAGGGAAGAGATTTCTAGAAGGTCTCTCAGCTGGCCATTGGAAATGACATAGGTAGTGCCTGTAACTCATTGGTAAGGAAGGGCCACACAATCACATCCTCCCATCGAGGGTTTAGGAAGTGTAGTCACAGCCTGCATCCAGAAGGGGAACAATGGATAGATTCTGTGAGAAGCTTGAGCTGCTGTCATATCAATCTAAGTTAGAAAGAGACTGATTCGAACAAGAAGTGGTAGAAACAGAAGCATGAAGGGGGTGTTTGCGCGCCTGCAGCAGCTGGGTCAAAAGGCTGAGACCCAGTGATAGAGGACTGATTCTATATTATGTCATGAGGATGGGGTTTCGGGAAAGGATTTTGCGTGAACTAGCTGGAACAGCATTTCAATGGAGGCCTTCTTCCCTGAAATGTCCCCAGTTCAGATACAGTTCTTAGCATTCAGAATGCACAATTAGGAATTACTGGTTTTGTTCATCAGCCATTGATTTATTCCTGATGTGAGGAGTTTATATAGATTATCCAAATATTAAGTCCCCAAGCCAGAGGGTATGTTGAATGCATTTGGGGAATGGCAGAGTTTTCTGTTCTTGAATAAGGGCCTGCCCAACCCCCAGCTTCCCTAAGCCCTCTTTGTATGTATGTGTGTGCTTCTGTGAGCGAAAAATCAATACCCTCTTGGATAGATGGAAATTGAGCTGTGTCAAGGCATACATGCATTGTCTGATAGCATCTTCCTGCCAGGAATCTAATATATTGATCAAATTTTCCTTGAGGAGTACCCATGCAATATACAATAACAAGACAAGTGAATGGTAGAAATATTAGCTGTGCATTTTTAAAAACTGTCTCCTTACCAAAAATAAAGAAAAGAAAAGGAAAGAAAAAAGAAAACAATAAGCTTGAGACTTCCATGCAGGGCATTGCCCTCCCCTCCCATGAATGTCCCGATGGCCTTGTAATTTCTGGCAGAGGTCACCAACACTCTCCAATCTGCTTCTGTGTTACACCTGCTTCTTACTGCAGGCGAGAAATGATTTTCTCAGTTGGAATACTCCTGTCAAACACACGCTTCTACCTCCTGTCCTGCTTTGCCTCCTCCCTTCCTCCCCCTCTTACAGCCTAAGCCACATTCTCTCCCCTCCCTCCCCCCAGCTAACAGCAGTGAACAGCAGTGTGAGAGGCTATCTGGCTGGAGCTCCACATAGCCACAGAGGTTGTGCTTCTGCGTGGTTCGCATGGCGATTCTGATTGCCGTTAACAATGTTGTTATTATTGTCACTATGCTCGTTGTTAAAAGGCTAGAGTGACATGAGAGGACACGAGGAAGACTGCACGTGTGGCTCTAGACTTGTGGTTCCTAGCTCAGGATGGTGACACACAAGCACAAGGAGCGCTGCCCTAGCTGACACTCTGGCTACCGCTGATGAGCCTGCCTTTAGTTGTTAAAGAGGAAGGGACATAGAGAAGCAGAGAGGGGGCTGTGCCTGTATTTTTAAATAAACTGCCTTGTGATACAAAAGGCAAGGGAAGCATCTGAGATATTAAATCCTAGATACATGGAAAATTACTGACCTTTTTTTTTCGGTCTGTAATGACTCTAGTAATCCAAAGGAAAATTATTCCAGTTAAAATGACTCATCTGGAACACATTTTCTAACTGTATCTTGGGCAAGGAGAAATCTATTCAGAGATAACAATTTATTATTTAACATTTTGACAGGTCCAGGGAAGTACAAGTCAATTGAGACCCAACAAAAGGCTGTTCCATTTTTAGCAATGTCTGGATGTTCTCGAAGAACCCAGGTCAGGCTTTGTTAGAGGGAAGAGTGGGTGTGGGATTTGTTTTGTTTTGTTTCTTTTTGTTTCTTTGTTATTGTTTTTTCTTCATTCAAAGTTTCCATTGAGATTTGACAAATAGAATCTTATTTTAAAGGAAAAGCTGAGAAATAGAAATGCTTATGAAAATAAGATAGAGGTCCCAACAGGAGGAAAGTAACGGAGAACACTATGCAGGGAGTCAGAAACAGGTGCGCCTGTGTTTGTATCCATTCATCTCTGTTACTGCAGAGAAAGCATTACAAATATTGTAACATGCTTTCATTTCCCTACGATAAAGGGACTTTGTTCTGTAAAGGTGAAAAAAAAAATACTGTTCCATTGCAACTAGCCATTTAAATGTGCAAAACAAATTAATAGGATTTTTATAGTCTATATTCTCATGTATTCAGATGTTAATTGTTACATAAAAACTGTGCATTCTTGTCAGACACATGCATATGCATTAATGTCCTTGTTTCATTGATGAAGCCATGGTCACACAGAAAAGTTATCATAAAACTGGATCGTATCTCAGGTTTATGGCAGGGTAGGCTTTTTAAAACTAAAAACCAGATTTGGGGGCACACACACCCCTTCATTTTCTTTCATTTCCTTGGCATTGAGCCCATGGAAGACTTTGAGAGTTTGGTTTGATGCATGATTTTTTTTTTTAACCTTCCTTCTGAAAGAGTAACAAATGAGAGCTTTATCCCCGTTGAAGTGAAAAATGGATATTATATGTATTTTTAAGGCCCATAGGAGACAGATTGGCCCCATTTTACACTGTACCACGTTTTAGTATCTTTGCTTCACTTACTCTATGGTTAATTTTAATACCAATGAAGTAATTAATATAGGGGTAACAAATTATTGAATATAACATTCATAAATCCTATATGTGTTCAGTGGTAAAGATAGAACATTTTTGCTTACATTCTCCTTAAGTTATTATCCTGATAAATAGGAGATTTGAAATATTTGAAAGAATAAGACTGTCTTTTGACTCAAACTTAAATAACTATTGCCTTGAAAGATCCTCGTTAGACAAAGACAAGCAATGAATTCGAGGAGGTGGCTGGGTATTGAGTGCTCCTGAAGCTATTAAATATTTTATCAATATGCTTAATTTTTTCAATAGGTTGATATATGCTTGTCATAATGTCAAAAAAGCTTAGGTGGGAATCAATATACACTATACATGGCAGCAGAATTAACAGAAAATTGTGAAAAAATAGTGCATAATTGTTTCTATTTTTATTTGAAAGTCTGCCTCCGGTTACCCTGAGAAACCTTTTTGGAAAGCACTGGAGCTGTACTAACATGCACTAACTGCTTTTGCTTGTTGAATTTTTCATTTGCAAAGATAATCCATGCTTTAAAACCTGGAAACCTTTGAAATATGCATCAGACAGGAGACCAGTGTGGGGATTGCCTTGAGGTCAGGACTTTCAGTTTCTCGGTTGCTGAATCTGAGGATTCTGCTAAAGGCCATGAAATATCCTTTCATTAACTGGTTCTTGGCGGCAAATATAATTAAGAGCTAGCCAGAGATCAGAATGTTGTAAAAGAGTAGATATCTTCTGTGGTGAGAAAACAGGACCAAAGACGTTGATCCTATGACAAGAGTCTCGGACAGCCATTACTCTTTATTTGGCGGGGACATGATTTTAGAGAACAGTGTGGAATAAAGCTGGTGGTTTATTCCAGTGTGACGCTGGTGGTTTCTGACAGATAACGCAGTCATCAGTGGTTCTGGCAGGGGTCGGTCCAGTGACCTGACTCCACACGTTGACAATTCCTCTGCTTTCCCACGTCCCTTCCCAGAGGACACCCCCAGCAAGCCACTTAGGTACGTGTTTGTGCAGGTGGTGGATCAGCTGCTTTCCCTGGAAGTCATCCTCTTTTTCTCCCAATTTTCCTATTGAGGGTCACTCAAAGGCGACAGTTTTATGCTTCTTGAAGGCTGAGTCTGCTATTGCTGCGGTTGGCCGAAGCACAGCCCCAGAGAAATGCTGATTTGAACCTGGCAAGCCTGGCCGCTGTCTCTAGACTCCCTGGCACCACTCTGTTCGGAGAAGACCAAAAAAAAAAAAAAAAAAAAAAAGTAGCAGGTAGCATTCAAGTCTAGAATTGTAATGAATTTAGAGTGTCCAGATGTATCCTTTTAAAAGGATCAAGCCACTACCCAGGAAGCCCTTTGAGGATAATAAATTATTTACTTTTTCCAAAGCAGGTAGGAATAGGAAGTCTTCAATTGTGCTCATAGAGATTAGGTTTTTAGATAGCCAGACCTTTTTTGAGTAGGGCATAGCTCTGTGTGCTAAACGGAGGGCACCACAATTGATCTTTGTCCTCACCTGGGTCATTAGTTCACGGCTCCCATGATGCCCAGATCCCCAGAGCACACCAATTACACTTTGCTGAAGTCTACAATAACAAACTTGGACCCGGTCGTTAAATGAAAATCCAAAACCATCTTGGGCTTGGAAGGCGGCATTTTGAAATGCTAATATTTGCCTTTGTAAGATTATATACTGCGATAATCCCTTTTACCATGCAACTCTCTTTATTTGCTAGACTAAGGAATCAAACCCATGATATTACTCAAACTGGACTCCATGCCTTTTACTGAACATAATATCAAATAAATACTTATAAAGTCCATATTCTGGTCTAGATACTGAGTTATGTGTCCTAGATACACAACAGTGCTTTGAGGTAATTAATAATTATCTGTCCTTTAATTTAATAAGAAAATGCTTATTAACCTACTTACTATACGTCAAGAAGCCTGGATGTGATTCAGAACATAGCAGACCCGGCTTTGGACTCATGGAACTCACAAAATCGATAGAAGACACATTGTAAGTAACAATTAGGGAAGGAAAGGAAGATATAAGATGCAGAAAAAGGAGATCTGACCTCAAAAAAGAGAGATGTGAAGGTATGGGAAGCCAGCAGATGAAGAGGGTGGAGATGGTGCTGTGTTCATGGAAAAGTCTGCGGGACAGAGACAAAGGGAGTGATGTGGGTTGATTCAGAACCTGGCTGGTCACTCCCGAGGCAAGTCGTTTAACTCAATGCCCTTATCTCCTTGTTTGTTTTTGTGTTGTTTGAGACAATTTTGTATAGCTCAGCGTGATCCCACTGTTCAGCAGAGAATGCACTTGCTAGGTGGCAGCAGATGACCTTGAACTCGGAATCCTCTGGTCTCCACCTGGAATGCCAAGAACGCAGGTGTGCAGCACCTCACCCAGCTATTTCCTTATCTATAAAGCAGCAGTCCTAAGCTAGCTGTTGTTCTGTTAGATGAGTTGCTATGTGCCCAGGACTTAGTAAGCCTCGTAAACGTGTTAGTTCTTCAAAACAGACAGTGAAAGCATATTGAGTTACCCATAACCTAGAGTGTGGTATACAGGAGCTGCAGGATAAGAGCTGAGCTTAGGAAAGCTGACAGAGCTTGGATTACGAGAACCCAGTCTACAGGGCTGTAAACATGGGAAGGATTTTATTGATCTGGGCAGCAACAGGAAGTCAATGACAAGGTTTAAGTGGCCAGTGACACGATATGATTTCTACAGGCCTAGGGGGATAAGACCAGTGGACAGATTGCAGATACCTAAAACAGAAAACTAACTACATTTGGCTATGGACTGAAATTGTGAGTGAAGAAGAGGAAAAATAAAGAAAGCCAGCATGTCTCTTATGTCCAAATAATAGAGAGAAACAATATAATCATGGATACATGTGGATTGATAGATTGGGGGAACTCTTTTTTTTTTTTTTCTTTTTCTTTCCTAGATTTGTGTTTTTTTTCAGAGGTGCGAACCCTCTAGTCCGGACTGTTGGGGTGAGCTGAACAATGTTGGTGGTACAGGTATGAAAAACCATGAATGAAATCCAAGCTATAGACAATGGAGAAATTGAGGCATCGATGAAAGGCAGTGAGGCTGCTGGTGTTTGAGTGTTGGTGGCACTGTATTGCCTAGGGGTAAGGTTTGTTCAACAGCTCCCAGCAGCTCCTGGATGTGGAGGAGACGGACACATCTGGGAATCGCATCAGATAACACTGTCACTGACACTGCGGTATTGTGACTTTTATTAAAGGTTTACTCCATACTCGGTGCTGTTTTAAGGCCCTTGTAGACATTATCTCATTTAATTGGATGCAGGCAGGTCTTTCTTGTGTTTCTGTATGAGACCAGGCAGGTAAGGCATCAGATAATGAGGTAACCAAAGAAAACTCCAGCCGCATCTTGGCCACCGTGTCTACCGAAGGCTGGACTGTCTCCTTGTAATTAAATGACTTTGAAACTGAGGTTAGGTTCTTCTTTTAGGTTAGAAACTAAGGTACTAGGGCACTTGCTCAATTGTCATGGCTGCATGCTTTGGTTTGACTTGGTTTTTGGTTTTTCAAGACAGGGTTTCTCTGTGTCGCCCTGGCTGTCTTGGAACTCACTCTGTAGACCAGGCTGGCCTCCAACTCACATAGATCTGCCTGCCTCTGCCTTCTAAGTGCTGGGACTAAAGGTGTGCACCAGTATGCCTGGCTTCGAAAACCCACATGCTAAAAAGGGTTTGCGTCCTTCAGAAGACTCTGGCTTCATTATAATATCACTTAGATTGTGATTTTAACGCAACCTCATTCCTACCTCCTTTGGGTTTTCCAAGGGGATTATGGGAAGAGTTACTCTAAATGAGAGATCTGGCCTGCCATAATTTAAGAAGGAAAAGTTTACCTGATCCATAGGAATATACTACTTACCTCACAAATATTCAAAAAAACCTTTTTAACTACACAGGCAAGATACCTTGGTGTACAACTTTAATCTCAGCCTTCCAGAGACAGAGGCAGGCAGACCGATATCTGTAGTTTGAGGCCAACCAGGTCTACATAGCAAGTTCCAGGCCAGTGAGAGCAACATAGTATAAGACCCTGTCTCAAAAACAACAGTAGCAGCAACAACAAAAATCTACAATTCAGAACCTAACACCCTAGAGCGCACTGCTAAGTTCCCGCAGTGCCTCACAGCCCACTCCAATTTTTTCCTGGGATATATGCTTTTAAGAAAAACACTATTCTTAATTATGTGTATTGTGTGGATCTAGGCACACCAGTGCCAGAACCCACAGACACTAGAGTCATCAGGGCTCCAGAGCTGGAGTCACAGACAGTTGTGAATCTTCTTCCCATTGTGGGTCTGGGAATCAAACTTGGGCCCTCTGCAAGAGTGAGACTAGCTTTTATTTTATTTTTTTTATTTTTGTTTCTGAGACAGGATTTCTCTGTGTATCCCCAGCTGTCCCGGAACTCACTCTGTAGACCAGGCTGGCCTTGAACTCAGAAATCTGCCTGCCTCTGCCTCCCAAATCCTGGGATTAAAGGTGTGCACCACCACTGCCTGTCGAGACATGCTTTTTTTTTTTTTTTTTTTTTTTTGGTTTTTCGAGACAGGGTTTCTCTGTGTAGCCCTGGCTGTCCTGGAACTCACTCTGTAGACCAGGCTGGCCTTGATTAAAGGCGTGCACCACCACTGCCTGGCCATTCCCCTGTTCTTATAAGGACACCAATATCATTAGATTAGGGCCCACCCTAAAGCCTCATCAAAACTTAACTACAACAACGTCATCAACCCTATTTTCAAAGTCGCATTATGAAGTTCTAGGGCTTAGGTATAATACAATTTTTAGGGCATGCAATGTAATACCAATTTTTTCCAATTATCTCTGAGACCACACACAGGAGGCCTCCTGCGTGGTCAGGAACTGGACTCTTTGTGTCCTTGTGCATTTTTCTCTCCAGCTTTGATTTGTTACAATGGTGCCTTTCACAGTGGGAGCAAAGTCAATATAGTACAACAATATAGACCAACAAAGAAGCCTCAGATGGATGATGCTCTCCCAAAGTGTTGGCATGTCTTTGATGCCACTGCATCCTCTTGTGCTGTCATGAGCCATCTCTGATCTGGTTATGGGTGGTCTATTCTGTCCATTCTGAACTCTCACATCTCCCACATCATTACCTTGCCACCCCCATAGTTGCACATCTCCACCCCTGTTGTAGATGCAAAACAGTGCTCTACCCCATGTTGAACTCTGTCCACGTGTCTGCAGGTCTGCCCCCTCAGCTCAGCGGGGCTAGAGACCGAGCAGAACGAAGCTGCTGTTTAAGGTCTACTTATCCTCCTGCCGTTACTGACCTTGAACCAGAGTACTTGAAGCAACCCTGTGAGTGTCATCTTTCTTTCCACCTGGTCTGATGGTAGTTATTGGTATCAGTTGCCACAAATAAAACTTCTGCTAGTCCCAAACATGGCCAGAAGTCAACAGGAATTGAAGAAATATCATATACGAGTCTAACTCTTGGGGTCATTAAAATACGTGAGAGCCTGATCTTTTCTGAAGATCTCTCTCTCTCTCTCTCTCTCTCTCTCTCTCTCTCTCTCTCTCTCTCTTTCTCTCTCTCTGAGACAGGGTCTCATTATGTAGCTTTGGCTGTCCTAGAACTCTATGTAGACCAGGGTAGGAGTCTCAGAATCACAGGGATTCACCTGTTTATGCCTCCTGAGTACTGGGATTAAAGCCACCACACCCAGCTGAGTTCTAGTCTTTCAAACAGGGGACATCCTTTCTCTTTTCGGACTAGCCCAGCAACTATGCTATGGATAAAGAAGGATGAAGTTTTGTCTTGATCAGTCTTTTACAGGAGTCACATAAAGCAAGAGATTGGTTTTTTGACCCTATTAACTCAGAACACAAAGAGACAAACAGCCGTTCTCACTCCAAGACCACGTGTTGTTTTAAACATTTTCTGTGGGAGACATGTTTTCAACATCTCTCTGCTTCCAGCAGTAACCTTAGGTCTAATCACCACATCTTACACATACATATATTGTTCTGAATCAAGGGCATGAATGGTTCAGGAAGGAGAAGCAGGGAACATGGGATAGGATTGAAGCACTCAATGCTATACATTCATCTGAGCTTAAGAGAGATACTTACATCATGAATCCAAAGCGCTGTAAGACTGGTTACATTGTTTCTTTTCAAAGGTCAGTTAATTCTAAACAGTGTATTATTAACTTTGGGGGAACGTTTGATTAGTAAAAGCAAGCTACAAGCAGCATTTCTCTGAACAGTCATTTCCACCAGGAGTCCTACAGTAAGTAGCAATTAGCCTCTCAAGCTATGACTACAGTTTCTGCTGATAGACATTGGAACTAATTTCCCTAAAAACGTAACTGTCGCATGAGGTTTCTCCTTGATAACTGTTAGGTTGTGCTATTTCTTGGGCCTGCTGTTAAAGAGATGAAGAGAATTTCTCCCCTCTAGAAAGGCTATTCCCATGTACCACACATTCAATTTTAACACGTCTCTTGTCAAATCGGCTAAATCCACTGACTGAGATGCTTGGTACCAGTCCACATCTGTCACTATAGGATAACACAATCATGCCCAGCAAGATTTAACAAGAGTATGTTTTGATTTATTCTTCTTGTGAGTATTCCTGTTATTAAAGTAATTATAAATGTTTGTACCTAGTCCTCACCATGACAACTTTCACTTTCACCACAATAAGAAAAGGCTTGATTATAATTATACCTGCATGTCTTTATTTCTATCTGTCTCTAAGATGTGATGCCTTTCCTCCCACACAGAATATCAATCTAAAGTTAGTTGTTATTCAATCTATGTCCAAAGATTTATTGAGTGTTCCTTGTATTCCTTGTATTAGCAGAAAACACAAGGGAATTAGCTTTCAGGAACCTTTTTCTTAAAAACCTTGGGATCTAGATTACCTAAATCCTCCATTCAAGAAACACTTAGAATAAGTTTGGTAGTACAAGCCTTTAGTCCCAGCATACAGGAGGGAGAGGCAGAGCCAGAGGCAGGCAAATTTCTGTGAGTTCAAGGCCAGCATGGTTTGCATAGAGAGTTTCAAAACAGCCAGGGATACATAGAAAAACCCTGTCTTTAAAACCAAGAAAAAAAGAAGACATAAAGATAAAAATATCTATCAGTTGATTGATCTAATAGATAGGTAGGCAGATAGGTAGGTAGATAGATAGATAGATAGATAGATAGATAGATAGATAGACTGAACATCAATTATATGTTAGCAGTGTGCCATACACTAGGGGACAGAACAGAAGCAAAAATCTTTAAAAAAAAAAAAAAGATTTATTTATTTATTTATTTATTTATTTATTTATTTATTTATGTGAGTACATTGTAGCTGTACAGATGGTTGTGAACCTTCATTGTGGCTGTTGGGAATTGAATTTTTAGGACCTCTGCTCATTTCGGTCAACCCTGCTTGCTCCAGTTGGTTCTGCTCAGTCAGTCCCTGCTCACTCTGGCCCAAAGACTTATTATTATACATAAGTACACTGTAGCTGTCTTCAGACACACCAGAAGAGGGAGTCAGATCTCATTATGGGTGATTATGAGTCAGTCACCATGTGATTGCTGAAATTTGAACTCAGGACCTTCAGATGGCTCTTACTCACTGAGCCATCTCACCAGCCCCAGAAACAAAAATCTTTATCTTCCCTGCCGAGTCCTACTATGTGGAAGGGATAGTATGACAAAGTTCCTCCTCCTGGAGCAGAGCTGATAGGGCATGGGCCTTCATGAGGGCTGACGGCTGCTCTGGGCACAGGGCTTGTGTGTATAATAATGAACATAATTTACTTTATGTTCTTCCTTGGGGGAGATGTTCGCTCCACAAATTCAGGGAATGTCCTCTTTGCTAAGATTAATGACTCCATAATAATCAGAGATAGCATGAGTCTTGGAGGCAAGGGTGTGTCTAATGTTCTTAGCAAAATGGTACAGGCTATGACCTTCAGGACTGACTGTAAGGCTGTGGAAAAGAACTCTGAAGACACTAGTTCAAGAATATATAATTTCTCGACTATGCAAAATATAAGATGCAATATGAATTGTATGAGAGCTTCGTGGACCTAAAAGAACAAAGGCAGCTACACTATGAGCCAGCTTGTCAAGAAGATATTAAGGAAAGAGATAAAGAGAGTGGTGACCACAGGCCAAGCTCCCACCCAGCTAAGTTTATTCTCTATACCAGGTCTGTTGCATGCTGTGATTTCTCAAGGGGACACCTTGGCATGGGCCCATCAGGTAAATGCTTCAGACTTCTCTCTTTCCCATTGTGTTTGTAGGTCTCTCACTTTAACTTAAAATCCCTCTATTGTATGAGCTGGGGGTTGATCTAGATTCTAATCACATAATTTTTTTTTTTTTTTTTTTTTTGTGAAAAGACTGGATCTTCATAGATTCAGAACTTGTCATTCAGATCACTCCTAGAGGAGGAGAAAAAAAAGAAAGAGTGAAACCTTATGTATTAAAGCGCCTACTTGCAGGGCTTCGTGGCATCTACTATGTTAAGTGCCGTTAAGAGTGACTAAGACAGACATAGTGTCGGTCCCTAAGGAGCCCAGTGCAATTTGGGAAAGGTTATCTCTCTAACTTTAAAGCATTAGCAGAAAATAGTGATTCTTCTCCTTTGATCCAGACATCTGTGAGCGGAATGAAAGACAAAGCCACGTCAAAGCCGAACTACACGATGGCCTGCAGCAATTTTTATTGCCTGAACAGAAAGCAAAAGGCTCCTTTAAGTAACCCAAAACAAACAACCTAAGCCACTGTTTACTAATCATTGTGATCCCAAACCAAAATAACCTGCCTGCTGCCTTTTCATTCATTCAGGCATGTTTTGGTTTGCTTTTTTTTTTGGGGGGGGGGGGTGTCAGGTTTTCCGGGCAGATAAGAGAAAACCACCCTAGCGATTTAAAGCAGGTGGGGCTAACTTCAGGGAATTGGATGTTTACAGCTTCCTTGGGAGGGTTGGAGGAGTGGGTTGCTGGCTATGAGGAACTCCTGGGGACTTTGAAAATTGGTCTCAATACCTTTAACCTACATAAAGTTCACCACTTCCAACAAAATAATAAGAAAAATTACAGGGCTTAGAGATGTGACTCAGTGGTAGAGTACTTGCTTACCATATGACAGGCTCGAGTTCAATCCTGGCAACACACACACACACACACACACACACACACACACACACACA
>JADRCD010076173.1:7398-34782 GCA_019843815.1 Montemys delectorum | reverse complement strand
TCTATCTATCTATCTATCTATCTATCTATCTATCTATCTATCTATCTCAATAGTGGTGGTGAAAACACCCTGGAAAAGAGTCTCTTTAATAAGCAGTGAGGAGGGGGAGGGAAAAAAGGGTGGCAAGATGAAGTATGGGAAGAGACAGGAGAGAACTCCAGAGGGTCTGGAAAATGAGCAGAAATATGTAGCAGTGTGGGGTGGAGAGCCATTAGAAAGTTCCAGGCACCAGGGAATTGAGAAGTTCCCAAGACCCAACAGGGATGACAGTGACCGAAATACCCTATAAAGGGGAGATAGAACCTTTAGAGACCACTTCCAGTAGATAGGCACAGCCCCCAGTTGAGGGATGGGGCTACGTACCCGTCTCAAAATATTTAACCCAAAATTCTTCCTGTTTAAAGGAAACACAGGGAGAAAAAAAATGGAGCAGACTGAAGAAAAGGACATCCAGAGACTGCCCCACCCAGGGATGCATCCCATCTGCAGACACCAAACCCTGACACTATAGCAGATGCCAAAAAGTGCTTGCCGACAGGAGCCTGGTATAGCTATCCTCTGAGAGGCTTTGCCAGCACCTAACACAGATGCAGATGCTCGCAGTCAACCATCGGACTGAGCCCGGGAACCCCAATGAAAGAGTTAGGGGAAGGACTGAAGGAACTGAGGGAGATTGCAACCCCATAGGAAGAATAACAACTAACCGGACCACCCAGAGCTCCCAGGGACTAAACCACCAACCAAAGAGTATACACGATGACTCCATGGCTCCAGCTACATATGTAGGAGAGGACTGCCTTATCTGGCGTCAATGGGAAGGGAGGCCCTTGGTCCTGAGAAGGCTTGATGCCATAGTGTAGGGGGATGCTAGAGTGGTGAGGCAGGAGTGGGTGGTTGGGTGGGCGAGCACCCTCATAGAGGCAAAGCAGAGGAAGGATGGGATGGAAGATTTAAGGGGGGAGATAGGGAAGGGGGGCAACATTTGGAATGTAAATAAATAAAATAACCAAAAAAGAAAATAAAAGAAATAGTGCTTCCCTCCTTTTTTTTATTAGATTTTTCTTTATTTACAATATTTCCTTTCCCAGGTTCCCCTCCAAAAGAAAAAATAAAAATAAAATAAAATAAGAAATAAATAAAATAAAATAAAACCCAAAAACTAAAACAATCCCCTGTTCCCCTCCCCCTCCCCCTGTTCACCACCCCACCCTCTCCCACTTCCTGGCCCTGGCATTCCCCTACACTGGCGCATAGAACCTTCACAGGGCCAAGGGCCCTCTCCTCCCATTGATGACGGATTTGGCCATCCTCTGCTATACGCATGCTGCTGGAGCCATGAGTCCCCCATGTGTACTCTTTGGTTGGTGGTTTAGTCCCTGGGAGCTCTGAGAGTTCATATTGTTAGTTCATATTGTTGTTCGGGCTAAGGGGCTGCAAACCCTTCAGCTTCTTGGGTCCTTTCTCTAGCTCCTTCATTGGAGACTCTGTACTCAATCCAATGGATGGCTGTGAGCCTCTACTTCTGTATTAGTCGGGTACTGTCAGAGCCTCTCTGGAGACAGCTATATCAGGCTCCTGTCAGCCAGCACTTGCTGATGCTCCCCCCGCCCCCTTTTAAATAAGCGGTGCTTGAAAAACTAGATATCTTCGTAGAGAAGACATAAAGTAGATCAAGTTTTTTCATTTGTTAAAAAATCAATTCAAAATGAATGAAAGGCATTAATTTAACATATGAAACTTGTATGGGAAAATATGGCATAAACGCTTCAAGATATATACACAGGGATTGACTTTTAAAATATGACTGTAAAGGGAAAATTAGAATAGAAGAAGAAATGGGACTGAATCAAATATATAGTTTTTATACAGAGTGAAGACACAGAACCCAGAATAGGAGAGAAGCTTTGACCTCTCTACATCTTAAACAGAATCAATAGTAAAAACACATAAAAACTTAATATTAAGCAAAGCAAATATAAATGACTTAATCAACAAATATGCAAGCTAAGCATGGGGTATCTTTTTGTGAATTGTTGGCCAGAACGGTACTAGGAGCGCCAAATCAATACACCTTGCTTAAGCAATATAGAGAAATGAAACTGGAATTAAGTTGAAAGATTACGCTGTGTACTTAGGTTTCATAGTGCCAGATGGTTTTATGCAGGCTGCTGGGAGAATAAAGGCATCAACAGTCTTACCCAGCTTGAACTATATGAGCTACAATATTGGTCTGCTATGTAAGATGTGTTCCCTCCTGCAATAATGGCCTTGTTGTTACAGAGCTAACCAGCTATATGTGTTTGGATTGAAGGTGACCCAAAGGGAGGGAATCCATATTGTGTGCTGTTCTGCTGTCCATTTTTATATGTGCAGTGTGTTTTGATTGTCTTTAATTATATAACAATTTGAGCGTTCTTTTCAATGGCTTCAAGGAATTTAACTTTTTTGGTGTAGTATAATTTTTAAATTTACTATTATTTTCAGTTTTTTAACTTTAAAATGTTACTCATTAGAATGAAGCTTTGTACAGTTAATTTATGTAGAAATCCATAGTTATATACTATATTAAAAGGAAGACAAAATATATTTTTATTTGTTAAAGTAGATTGACAATTGTCATATTGTGCTATTTGAAGTTGCTTGAGTGCATACTTATTTTTAGTCAATACTTACCTACTTTTAGAAATTAATTACACTATTTATAAATACATATAACATAAACTATACAATGATACAAAACTTCCCATTATTGTTTCCTGTTTTATTTCTAGTATTGTATAATGGGATCTGAAATTCTTTGGTTGCACTGGATGAATCAAATGGTCCTCTAGGGAAAAAGTCCCTAAACTACAAGCATTTTAAAACTGTACTGGTCATTGGCTACTAATATATGATTAGCTTTATATATTCAATGTTACAATATTACAGTTACTTTATGCTGGAGAACATAGAGAAATCTGGATCCATGAGGTTCGTGTTCATTCTATGGAGGTAAATTGTCACTGGAAGGGAAGTTAGCAATATGAATAGTGATTTATTTATAGATGTGATTCTGCTGTTCGAATTGCTATGAATTTACATATTAAACTGGTTGAGCCAGTCTAAAGCAAATAGATAGCATTTAACAACATCAACTGAACAGCACAGAACTTCTTGTAAAAACTTTACAACATTGCTATTTTATTACTAGAAACATTGTTGATTTTTAGTTTGAGCTGAAGTAACTTGTTACCTGGGGAAATGTAAATGGCATTAGGAAACACCAAACAGCTTTACATTTTTTATTTAGCATATCTGATAATTAATCATTCAATTCTCTGATGATGCACGAATGATCTTAGCCTCGTCTACTTGAAAAAATCAGCAAGTTTTTATTGATACAAAAACTGAAATCATAAAAGCTATATTTTCTTATCTATCAACTTTTTAAGAGTTAGGCATACACTGATCATTTCTAAAACAGAAAGAAGGTTATTGGAAGTCTTCCAATGTGAAGAGTGTCATTGACACTTGATAAAAAAATATAATTTGGCATGGTCACCAAATGATCCAGTGCTGAAAACAAGCTTTCTAATGTAATTTCATTTTTTAGATATAACATGGATAATTTCAAAACAAAATAATACCTAAAGCTACCAGGAATTGTATTTATTTTTCTGTTTTTTTCCTATTCTTTATAGCTAGTGTTGGAACTAATTTAATTCCAGAATAATAAATAGAAGAGATAAGGTAAAGAGTTTTAACAAGTAGTAATATTTTAAGGGTGGTAGAAAGTGAAAAAGAATCAGAATGACATGGGAAAGTTTGAAAAAGATATTTTGGGGATGTTGGTGAACAGCTTGGGAGACAGACACAGAAGGACGGCCATAAGTTTGAGGCTAACCTGGGATTAAAAAAAAGGACACTATTTCAGAAAAACTAAACATTTAGTTTATTGAGTCTTGTGAAAAGCTATGAAGTTATTTTGTTTTACTTTGTATGTATTTATTTGAAATGGAGACATAATATTTATATTTCCCATAGTAATTAAAAATAGACATGTTCTTATTTGAGAAGTGAAACTACAAAAAGTTCCAATTGAGTGAGTGAATAAGCTTGCAGTATTTCTTGATTGAGGAAGAAATACAGATAGATGATGGTTTACATGAGCACAGTTTGATTGAGCCATTGAAACGAATGACTCTGTATTGGGACTCAATACCAAATATGTTGATAATTCAATACCAAATATAGACTCCACCTATAAGGACTGAAAGTCTTGGAATATCTTCTTGCATTCATTAGTTCTGTTTAGACCAAGGAAAACAATTACTAATTAATTGTTACAAATCATTGGATGCTCTTTGTCATTATGGACATTTCAATAGTTATGAGTGTAAAGAGTGCACTTATGAAACAGCACTTTCAAATACAGCTACTCTGAAAGTAAAGACAATTCTAAACACCGTCTTTTAGGAGTTTTCTCTATGGGAATTTATAGCTTCTACATATGTGAAAATCATGTCCATTTATAAACTTCTACATGACTTTCTCTCTACTGAAATTTAGCTCTTGACTCTGTTGACTTCTAATTCTAATCTTCCCAAGTTATCATATATGGTATCTTCTGGTATCTTTTCCATACTTATATCTCACTCTTCTTTAGTCATAAGTTACCATCCTCAGCTAAACTTACTTTAACTTACATCATGTTTTTACTACATGAAGAGGGTTACAAATAAAAAAGACAGGTAAATTCATAGCTGACAGTGAATTGAGAACATCTTCCAAGAGTTTTAGAACTTCAAACTTGAAGATACCATAATAATAACCTTATACACTAATTCAAAAGAACTAAAGGGAGAATGGATTTATGAAACCCATCACCATCTGTAATGAACATATGCCAATATCTACTTATGTATAACATATTTGAAGTTACTGTATTCTTATTGTTATAGTTATATATTTTCTAAAGGATAGCTTTGAAAATACATGCTTATCATTCCCCATAAATTATCCATTATTTTACTAAAGTGACCTGATTTCTTTTTCTCCTCATAGTTGTACACATGCTATTCAATTTCTCTAGGAATGTTTTTAGATTTTCTCTTTAATCCCATTTCTTTTTATCTTTTCTCCAAATCTTTACATCTATAATCCCATAATTTCTTTTTTTATTTAAATATTTTCTTTAATTATATGTCATATGATATCTCTTTCCCCAGTTTCCCCTCTGAAAAAAAAGAAATAAAATAAAATAAAAATAAAAAATAAAAACAAAACAAAAACTCAAACAAAAAACAAACAAACAAAAAAACCCCTGTTCCCTTCCCCCACCCCTGCTTACCAACCCACCCTCTCCTGCTTCATGACCCTGGCAATCCCCTACAGTAGGGCATACATAGAACCTTCACAGGGCCAAGGGCCTCTCCTCCCATTGATGACTGACTTGGTCATCCTCTGCTACATATACTGCTGGAGCCATGAGTCTCATCATGTGTACTCTTTGGTTGGTGGTTTAGTCCCTGGGAACTCTGAGGGTACTAGTTAGTTCATATTGTTGTTTGTCCTAAGGAGCTGCAACCCTTCAGCTCCTTGGGTCCTTTCTTTAGCTCCTTCATTGGGGACCCTGTACTCAGTCCAATGATGGCTATGAGACTCTACTTCTGTATTTGTCAGGTACTGTCAGAGCCTCTCAAGGAGACACCTATATCAGGCTCCTGTCATCCAGCACTTGCTGGCATCCACAATAGTGTCTAGATTTGATGGTTGAATGTGGGAAGGATTCCCAGTTGGAGCAGTCTCTGGATTGTCCTTCCTTCAGTCTATGATCCACAGTTAGTCTCTGCAACTTCTTCCATGGGTATTTTGTTCCCCCTTTTAAGAAGGAATGAAGTATCCACACTTTGGTTTTCCTTCTTGAGTTTCTTGTGGTTTGTGGATTGTACTTTGTCTATTCTGATCTTTTGGGCTAATATTCACTTATCAGAGAATGGATACCATGTGTGATCTTTTGTAATTGGGTTACACTCACTCAGGATGGTATTTTCCAGATCTATCCATTTCCTTAAGAATTTCATAAATTCATTGTTTTTAATAGCTGTGTAGTACTCCATTGTATAGATGTACCACATTTTCTGTATCCATTCCTCTGTTGAGGGACATCTGGTTTGTTTCCAGTTTCTGACTATTATAAATAAGGCTGCTATGAGCATAGTGGAGCATGTGTCCTTATTACATGTTGGAGCATCTTCTGGGTATATACCCAGGAGTGGTATAGCTAGGTCCTCTGATAGAACTATGTCCAATTTCCGTAGGAACCGCCAAACTGATTTCCAGAGTGGTTGTATGACCTTGCAATCCCAGCGCAATGAAGTAGTGTTCCTCTTTCTCCACAACCTCTCCAGCATCTGCTGTCACCTGAGTTTTTTATCCTAGTTAGTCTAACTGGTGTGAGGTGGAATCTCAGGGTTGTTTTGATTTGCATTTCCCTGATGACTAAGGATGTTGAACATTTCTTTAGGTGCTTCTCAACCATTTGGCATTCTTCAGTTGAGAATTCTTTGTTTAGCTCTGTACCCCATTTTTTAATAGAGTTATTTGGCTCTCTGGAGTCCAACTTCTTGAGTTCAGATTAAAGTTTGTATTTTTAATTACTAAGATAATATGGATGTTATATATTGTCAAATAGGAGTCAGTTATATTTTGAAAAATCTCTTACTAAAAGAAAAGAGTTAATATATTTTGGAATGTCTTTCAGTGAAGTTTTTTTGACACTCCTAGCTTGCTAACACTTTGTTTCTATTCATTCTTTTATGTTATGAGTCCAGATCATTCATGTGAAAATGGAAAATGTAAAGTAACAGTAACTTTTACCAAACAGTTGTACATGGATTACCTATATGCTGGATATGTGATTATGTTCTTTAATTATGTTATTACTAATTATATTATAAAATATATAATTTAAACTTGTGTTCAATAGACAAATGGACTGAGAGTCAAGGGCTTATACCTACTACTAATTTGATGATGGCTGAACCACAGTGGTAATATTTTGATCAGAATTCAAGTCTCATATCATGTTTATCGTATTACTTTTCTCTACTAAGTAAAAGTAAAAGTATAATAAAATATATTTAATTTTGTTACCAGTGTTGGAACATACTGTAGCCTATTACATTGTTCCTTTTAGATGGTTGTTTTCAAAACACATACTTATGCACTACAGGGTAGTGGTTCTAACCTACCCCTACTGGTCCATGGACCAATGCTTTGAGTTTAAATTGAGGCATTTTAGTTTTGTTGTAATAGAAACTTTTCTAAGCACTTACTGTTTCTGTGTCTGACATAATGCACTCTGGGAACTGACAGTTACAGAAAGGCTTACACCTCACTTGTTAATTCCTTCAGAGAATACAAATATACATATGTCATGACATTTGTATTCAATATGCTAATCAATATTTGGTTAGTATTGTAAAAAGTTTAGTTAATTTAGGGATAGCTAAATAAATAAAAAGGGTCATAAGTTTGAAAGAGAGCAAGAAGATTATATAGGAGGGCTTGGATGGAGGAAAGGAAGGATAGAAGAGCTATAACTGGATTATAATCCCCAAAATAAAAGAAGTAATAAAACAAATGTTAGTAATACAAAGAAAGACCTCATAGTTTGGTTAATCATTTAATAAACCTTGATGGTATGTGTTTTCCAGAGGTAGGTGATGGGATGAAGGGCTTATTTGACAGCATAAGACTATTATTGGTTTTCAAAATGGGGTTGTTTTTACATATTGGCCAGGCTGTAAATTAATCTTGAAACAAAAACAATTGTTTCCAGGACGGCCAGGCTTCTCCCTCAAAAGGAATTTCTGTACCCATTGTGAGGGAAACAGAGGAACATGAAATTCAGAGAGAGAGAGAGAGAGAGAGAGAGAGAGAGAGAGAGAGAGAGAGAATATGGTAACACTGCACACGTGCCACCCATATTCCTGTGTGGTTGGCCACATTTTCACAATTCCTAGTTGTTGTAGGTCATTTCCCTTCCCCAGTTTTATTAAGGTGTAACCAACTAATGAATAACTCTTATTTCTATGTAGAATCCAGTGTGATGTTTTGATGTGCATTGTGAAACAATTAAACCAAACTACTTAGACGTCTCATGAATTTATTTCCAGTGAGAACATTGACAATCTTATTTCAAACATGTATCTACACTACATCTTTGAAACACTGTTGACCACAGTTATGATGACCCATGACGGAGCTTCAGAAACAAGGCATCCTAGCAGAATATCTGTATCTTTTGATCAACATCTTCTCTTTCCACTTCCCTGTAACTTTTATTTTTATATTGTAGTGTTTGAATATGCTTGGCCTAGGGAATGGCACTATTTGGAAATGTGGCCTTGTTGGGGAAAGTGTGTCACTGTGGGTGTGGGCTTTAAGTCCCTCATCCGTACTGTCTGGAAGCCAGTCTTCTCTTAGTGGCCTTCAGATGAAGATCTAGAACTCTCAGCTCTTCCTCTACCATGCCTGCCTGGATGCTGCCTTGCTCCTGCCTTGATGATAATGGACTGAACCTCTGAACCTGTAAGCCAGTCCCAACTAAATGTTGTTCTTCTAAGAGTTGCCTTAGTCATGGTATCTGTTCACAGTAGTAAAAACCTAAGTAAGGCATACATGTTACAACATGTATTCACTACTTTTCTGAATATGCCTTCTTTGGATTTTATGTATTTGTCAGACTGTTAGTATTGACTCTGGTGTCTCTTTAATTTCATGTATATCAAATGACCCCTAGGATCAGGCAGATTATTACAAAACAGGACCTTCTTTTAAAAAAAACTGAAGAATATTCCATTGTACCTATATGCTAGTATGTTTTTGTATACTATTCACTCAACAGTCAATGAGAACTTAGATATTTCTGTATTGATTATTGTAAGTGATGTTGCAAGGAAAATGGGAAGAAATTATTTGCATATGATGGTGTAATTTTTTCAGGTTGCATGGGATGTGCAAAATTGAGTATTGCTTAATCACATGGTGGCTTTAATAAAATCCTTCCCCCTTCCTCTCTTCATTTCTCCATTCTTTTCTCCCTTCCTTCCTCCTTCTAGCCCTCCCTCCTTCTCCTTTCCAAAAACGCGGCCAATGCCTCATCGGTGAGTACTTTATTTTAAAGCTACTTAAAACCGTATTTTGAAATTTTAAGGATGCTTCATATGAATTTCTTTTAATGATGCCTTACTTTATATGCATGTCTATAACTTAAAGGTAGATCTATTTTTTTTTACATCCACTCTGAGCTTCAGATAAAAAGTCTTTAACAGGTATAAATTGATACTTTTATTTAAGTTCATTTCTCAATATTGAGTAGTGTTCATTTTCATATATCTGTCTTTAATTTGGTTTTAATGTTAGATTATAAACAGAATTTCATATTTTTTTCTTTATATACTCTATTAATATAGGCTATTAGTATATTATATTAATATAATTTATGTTTTTTCCTGTTTTCTTCAGGTGGTACCTACATACCTGCTAATGGGAGGAGCAAATCTCTCTGTGGTATCGGAGTTTATATTTCTTGGACTCACCAACTCCTGGGACATTCAGCTTCTTCTCTTTGTGTTCACCTCTATGTTTTATGTGGCAAGCATGATGGGAAACTCCCTCATCATTTTTACTGTGGCTTCAGACCCTCACTTACACACTCCAATGTACTTTCTGTTGGCTAACCTCTCCTTCATTGATTTAGGTGTTTCTTCTGTTACTTCACCTAAGATGATTTATGACTTGTTCAGAAAGCACAAAGTCATCTCTTTTAGAGGTTGTGTTATTCAGATCTTCTCCATACATGTTATTGGTGGTGTGGAGATGGTTTTACTCATAGCCATGGCCTTTGATAGATATGTGGCCATATGTAAACCTCTCCATTACCTGACCATTTTGAGCCCAAGAATGTGTCTCTTCTTTATAGTTGTTGCTTGGTTAGTTGGCCTTATACACTCTCTGGTTCAGCTGGCTTTTGTGATAAACTTACCATTTTGTGGACCAAATGTGTTGGACAGCTTCTACTGTGACCTTCCCCGGTTCATCAAGCTTGCTTGCATAGACACTCATAAACTAGAATTCATGGTCACAGCCAACAGTGGATTCATCTCTGTGGGCTCCTTCTTCATATTGATAATTTCATATATTGTCATCATAATCTCTATGCAAAAACACTCTTCAGGTGGTTTCTCTAAAGCCCTGTCCACACTTTCAGCTCATATCTCAGTAGTGGTCTTATTCTTTGGTCCTTTGATATTTGTCTATACATGGCCATCTCCCTCCATACACCTGGATAAATTTCTGGCCATATTTGATGCAGTTATCACTCCTTTTCTGAATCCTGTGATCTATACATTCAGGAATCAAGAAATGAAGATGGCAATGAAGAGAGTGTTCAAACAGTTACTGAGTTATAGAAAGATCTCTTAAGTGCTTGCTTTGTAAATGTAAAGTGCATTTTCACCAATCTGAGTAGAAAAAAACTGCCTTTCTACACTCTGTCTATGTACATTAATACTTAATCTATTTTCTTCTACTTAGGAGGGTGAGGCAACCCCTTCTGAAAATAGAAAAGAAATTACAGGTATTTACAGAGTAAATATTATAATAATACTGAGCCTCAATTCCCTAGGAATATTTTTCATCTAAATTTTTGGATATAAAGAAGCTGGAAGCCTACACCAAGACATTTAAAACAGAGCAAATAAGATTAAAAAAATCACATATAGGAATTCTGGAAGTACTTACTGGGAATAATTGTTTGTTTTTTAACCATTTTTTTTTATTCTTAAGAATTTCACACATGTAGTCAATGAAATTTGATCTTATCTATTCCTTAATTGTTCTCTTTCAACTTTTGAACAGGTTCTATCCCAACCCTATCTCTCTCTCTCTCTCTTTTTTTTTTTTTTGATAATTTAGTAAATTTTGTTAGTACTTCCCATGTGTATGGGTATAGGGCCATCCACTATAGCATGAGAAACCACTCAGTGGAAACATTCTGTAAAAGATAATTCTACTTTTCCTAGGAGCTATCAACTGCCAATAGCTTCTCAATAAGTAGGGAGGCCTGAAAGGCATCCCTTCTGTCTACTTTTGAAGTTTGGTTGGCTTACTCTTGTGTACAATATGTGCAAGTAACTACAGTTGGTTAGAGTTCATGAGTATGACAGTTTTGCAATATTCAGAAGACAGTATTTCATTGCACTCTTCCTTATTCTTCTGATTTACATTCTTTCAGCTTCTTCCTCTACAATCTTCTTTGAGCCTTGGCAGTATGGTGGATATTGATAATGATGCTCTATTTAGGGCTGATCTCTTAGTCTTTCATTCTACCACTTTGACAAATTATGCATCTAAGAATTGATTTTGTCCAATGCAAAGAGAAGCTTCTCTGACCATGTCTATGGATATAAAAATAACTGTTTAGAAGGTAATGTGAAAGCAGAAGCATTGGGTAAAATAAAATAGCAAACTGTACTCTAGAACTCATGAGCTCTCCAGGCATGAGTTTCTGATGAGGATTATGCTATCATGAGTGCATGTAAATTTCATTTGTGGAACAGGCCTCAACTTCATCAGAGATCCCTTAGTTACTCATATAACAGTTCTGCCTACATGATACCAGTGCCTGGAAGATCATTATTACAACATGCAAGGTTCAGCACTGGGTAAGATCATTGACTTTTTTTTTTATCTCCATGAGCTTACCTAGCATCTTTGGCATTGTAAAATCTACCTATCAGCAGAGTTTCCTCTTCAGTTCAAGATTGATTCTTCTATACTCAGTGGCCAAATGATGGGATGTCTTCAACAATAGGCTCTTCCCATGTAGCTATGGAGGGTAACGAGAGGCAATGACATTAGCCTATGTTGTTTTGGAATTCATTCATTTTGATAGCTTTATTACTTCTTATTGTCCTACATGAATACTTGGAAATAGCTGACTGTTATATGTCTTCTTACCAGATTTCAACAAATTACTTGTACAATCTGAAAACCATAGAAAAGTGCAGCCACCTATATTTAAAAAGACAAATACATATAAATATAAACCACAAGTAAGGTATAGAAGGGTATATATACCCCACAGGATGTTTTTCACTATAGAAAGATAGGGGTCATATAATTCAGGTTATGATAAAAACATGTTTGTCTTTACAAATCATGTTTTAATTTTAAAAATGAGAATAGATTCATTCTGTGTAATTATTTTAAAAACCAACAATAGTAGCTAATTATCTTTGCTTCTATCAGGTATTTTGTGACTTCAAATCGATTTTAGCACTCATATTTGTCTTATCTGAAATTAAACAGGTAGTGACTATAGAGACAAGCATCTCCAACAGAATACAAGAAATGGGAGAGAAAATCTCAGGTGTAGAAGATACAATTGAAGAAACTGATATATCAGACAAAGTCTAAAAAGTTTCTGACACAAAACATCTAAAAAAATTCTAGGACATTATGAAAAGACCAAACAGAAGAATAATAGGAATAAAATAAGGAGAAGACTCCAAGCTCCAAGGCCCAGAAAGTAGTTTCAATAAAATCATAGAAGAAAATTTCCTCAACCTAAAGAAAGAGATGTCATAAATATACAAGAAGCTTACAGAACAGCGAACAGATTGGACCAGAAAAGAACATCTTCCTTCCACATAATAATCAAAAGACTAAATGGATAGAACAAAGAAAGAATATTAAAAGCTGCAAGGGAAAAAAGCCAAGTAATAAGAAACATATAAAGGCAACCTATTAGACTTGCACCTATCTTCTCTACAGCAACTCTACAAGCCAGAAGGACCTGGGCAGATGTCTTGTAGACTGTAAAAGACCACAGATGTCAGCCCAGACTACTATACTCAGTCAAACTTATTAAAAATATTTTTTAAATTAAATTAATTTTTAAAAATTTATTCACTTTATATACTGCTCACTGCCCCCTCCTACTCACCCCTTCCTGCAGTCCTTCCCTCATCCCCCTTCCCTTGTCTTCTGGGTAGGTGTGAGCCCCCTTGGTTTCCCACACTCCCTGGCACTTCAAGTCTCTTTGAGGCTAGACACTTTCTCTCCCACTCAGGCCAGACAAGGCAGCCTAGCTACCAGAACATATCCCACATACAGAAAACAGTTTTTGGGATAGCCCCCACTCAAGTTGTTCAAGACCCACATGAAGGTCAAACTGCACATCTACATATGAGTGGGGAGGCCTAGGTCCAGCCTGTGTATGCTCTTTGGTTGATGGTTCAGACTCTGAGAGCCCCAAGGGTCCAAGTTAGTTGACTTCATTGGTCTTCCTATGGAGTTCCTATCCCCTTTGGGGTCCACAATTCTTCCTTCTATTCTTCCATAAGAGTCCCCAAGCTCCATACACTGTTTGGCTGTGAGTGTCTGTGTCTATCTGAGTTAGCTACTGAGTAGAACCTCTCAGAGAATACCATGTTCCTGTCTACAAGCATAACAGACTATCATTAATAGTGTTATGGATTAATACTTGCTCATGGGATGGGTCTCAAGTTTGTTAGCTGCTATGAACATAGTATAGCATGTGTCCTTATTACATGTTGGAGCATCTTCTGGGTATATGCCAAGGAGTGGTGTAGCTTTGTCCTCAGGTAGTACTATGTCCAGTTTTCTGAGGAGCTGCCAGACTGGTTTCCAGAATGGTTGTGCCTGCTTGCAATCCCACCAGCACTGGAGGAGTGTTCTTCTTTCTCCATACCCTTGTCAGCACCAGCCAAACTTTTAATCACCGTAGATGGAGAAAACAATACATTCCATGACAAAACCAAATTTAAATGATATCTATACACAAATCCATCCCTTAAGAAGATACTAGGGGTAAAACTCCAACAAAGAAGGTTAACTATACAAAAGAAAACAGAAAATATAAATAACTCCACACAAGCAAAATCAAAAGGAAACACACACACACACACACACACACACACACACACACTCTACCACCACCACCATCAAAATAATAGCAATTAACAATCATTGGTTATTAATATCTCTTAATGTCAATAGACTCAATAAAAAGACACATGGTATCATAATGGATGTGAAAATACGATCCTTTCTGCTGCATATAAGAAACATACCTCAGTAACAAAGATAGACATTACCTCAGAGTAAAGGGCTGGAAAAATGTTTTCTAAGAAAAATGAACCAAGAAGCAAGCTTAAGTACCCATTCTAATATCTAATATCTACTGAAATAATCTTTCAAAAAAATTACCCAAAAGAGATGGGAAGGACACTTCTCATCAAATTAAAAAATCTGCCAAGATGGTGTCTCAGTTCTGAACATTTATGCCCCAAGTGCATTTGTAAAAGAAACATTAAAAGTTTAAATCATACATTGAATCTAAAACATTAATAGTGGGAAACTTCAACACCCTACTCTCACCAATGTACACATCATCGAGACAGAATCTCAACAGAGAAAGAATAAAACTAACAGAAGTAATGAACCAAGTGGACCTAACAGATACCTATAGAACATTTCCCCCAACCACAGAAGAATGTACCTTCTTCTCTGCACCTCATGGAACCTTCTCTAAAAGTGACTATATAGTGGGTCACAAACATGCCTCAACAGATACAAGAAAATTGAATTAACTCCATGAGTCTTATTAGACCACCATGGAATAAAGCTGGACTTTAACAACAACAGAAAGAATAGATAGCCTAAAAACTTAGGGAACTAAGTTTGAACTCTCTACTCAATGATAACTGGGTCAGGGAAGACATAAGAAGGGAATTAAAGACTTTATAGAATTCAGTGAAAATGAAGGTAAGACATACTCAAACTTATGGGGCACAATGGAAGTAGTGTTAAGAGGAAAATTTATAGCACTAAGTGACTTCAGAAAGAAATTGGAGAGATCTCATATTAGTGACTTAGTAGCACAGCTGAATGCTTTAGAACAAAAAGAAGCAAACATACCCAAGAGGAGATAACAGGAAATCATCAAACAAGGCTAAAATCAATAAATTAGAAATAGAGAGAACAATATAAACAATTAATGAAACTAAGAGCTGGTCCTTCAACAAGATTGACAATATAGATAAACCCTTATCCAAACCAACTAAAAGGCAGAGAGACATTATTAAAATTAACAAAATCAGAAATAAAAATGGAGATGTAAGAACAGACACAGAGAAAAACCCATGAATCATCAGGTCTTATTTCAAAAGTCTGTACTCCCCCAAATTGGAAAATCTAATCAAAAGGGGTGATTTTATTGATAGATACCACTTACCAAAATTAATTCAGGATCATGTAAACAATTTAAATAGCTTTATAACCCCTTCAGAAATAGAAACAGTCATTAAAGGTCCACCCCTCCCAAAGCACAGGGCCAGAAAGTTTTAACACAGATTTCTGCCAGATGTTCAAACAAAAGTTAATACCAGTAATCTTCAAATTATTCTGCAAAATAGAAACAGAAAGAACATTACCAAACTTATTTTGTGAGACATCAGTCACACTGATATATAAACCACACGAAGACTCAACAAATAGAATTTCAGACCAATTTCCCTTATGAACATAGATGCAAAAATGCTCAATAAAACACTAGTAAACAGAGTCCAAGAACACATCAAAATACTATCCAATGTGATCAAGTAGCTTTCATCCTGGGATGTAGGAATGGTTCAATCAAAAATCCATCATATATTCTAATATAATCCACCATATAAACAAAGAGATAAACATCACATGATCATCTCCTTAGATGCTGAAAAAGCCTTTGATAAAATCCAACACACCTTCATGTTAAAAGTCTTAGAGATAACAGGGATACAAGGTGCATACCTAAACACAATAATAGTGATATACAGCAAGTCAATAGTTAACATCAAGTTAAATGGAGAGAACTTTAAGGAATTTCACTAAAATCAAGGGTACAACAAGGATGTCTATATCTATTCAATATAGTTGAAATTTTAGCCAGACAATAAGACAACTAAAGGAGATTAAGGAGATAAGAAGTGGAAGGGAAGAAGTCAAAGTATCACTATTCACCGATGATATATAAGTGACCCATAAAATTCTATCAGAGAGCTCTTACAGCTGATGAAAATCTTTAGCAAAGTGGCTGGATACAAAATGAACTTAAAAAACCAATAGCTCTCCATTATACCAACAATAAATAGGCTGAGAAAATATGGAAACAAAGTGTGGAGCAGAGACTGAAGGAAAGGCCATCCAGAGACTGCCCCACCTGGGCATCCATACAATATGTAGCCACCAAACCTGGATGCTATTGTGGATGCCAGGAAGTGCTTGGTGATAGAAGCCTGATATGGTTGTCTGCTGAGAGGCTCTGCTAGAGCCTGACAAATACAGAGGAGGATGCTTGCAGCCAATCATTGTAGTGAGTGAGGGGGTCCCTGATGGAGGAGTTGGAGAAGGAACTGAAGGAGCTGAGGGGGTTTGCAGCCCCATGGGAGGAGCAACTGTTTCAACAGGCCAGACCCCCAGAGCTCCCTGGGACTGGACCACCAACCAATAAATATACATGGAGGGACCCATGGTACTGGCTGCATATGTGGCAGGCCACATATGTGGCAGAGGATGGCCTTGTAAGATATCAGTGTTCCATGCCCCAGTGTGGGAGAAGGTCAGGCCAGGAAGACAGGAGTGGGTGGGTGGGTGGGGGAGCACCCTTAGAGAGGCAGGGGGTGGGGGATGGGATAGGGAGTTTCCAAAGGGGAGACCTAGAAAGGGGAAAACCTTTGAAATGTAAATAAAAATCCAATAAAATATTAAAAAAAGAAATTAGAGAAACAACACCAATCACAATAGGCACAAATAATATAAAATATTTTGGTATAACTCTAACCAAGCACATGAAAGACCTTTATGACAAAAACTTCAAGTCTTTTAAGAAAGAAACTGAAAAAGATATCAGAAGTTAGAAAGATTTCCTATGCTCATGGATTGATGGACTTAATATAGTAAAATGGTCACTTTATCAAAAGTGATCTACAGATTGCATGCAATTCCCATCAATATTCCAATACGATTCTTTACAGGCCCTGGAAGAGCATTTCTTTTTTATTAGATATTTTCTTTATTTACATTTCAAATGTTCTCCCCTTTCCTGGTTTCCCCTCTACAAAACCTCCTATTCACTCTCCCCTCCTGCTTCAAGCTGTATTACAGAGCAATTGTGATAAAAACTGCATGGTATTGGTACAGTGACAGGCAGGTAGATCAATGGAATAGAATTGAAGATCCAGAAATGAGCCCACATACCTATGGTCACTTGATCTTTGACAAAGGCTAAAACCATCCAGTGGAAAAAAGATACCATTTTCAACAAATGGTGCTGACTCAACTGATAGTTAGCATGTAGAAGAATGCAAGTCAATCCATTCTTATTTTCTCCTACAAGGCTCAAGTCCAAGTGGATCAAATATATCCACATAAAACCAGATACACTGAAACTAATAGAAAAGAAAGTGGGGAAGAGCCTTGAGCACATGGGCAAAGGGAAAAATTTCCTGAACAGAACACCAATAGTTTATGCTCTGAGATCAAGAATTGACAAATGGCACCTCATAAAATAGTATTTCTTTCTCCATATCCTTGCCAGCATGTGCTGTCTTCTGAGTTTTTGACCTTAGCCATTCTGACTGATGTAAGGTGGAATCTTGTTTTGATATGCATTTCCTTGGTGACTAAGGACTGTGAACATTTCTTTAAGTGCTTCTCGGCCATTCAAGAGTCCTCTTTTGTGAATTCTCTGTTTAGTTCTATACTCCAGTTTTTTGATTGAGTTGTTTGATTTTTTTGGAGGCTAGCTTCCTGAGTTCTTTATATATTTTGGATATTAACCCTGTTTCGGAGGATACTGGAAAACATTGAAGTCTGCTAGAAAACCATGTATGCTGCTTTCAGATCCTCTCCTCTCTCTCTTTGTTCCCCTCAATTTCATCCCTAATACTGCAACATACCACTAGCTGCAGCTTCCCCTCCTCCCTACCCACATCTCCTGTGGATCCCACAGACTATTCCTTCTAACCTCCCTCCCCCCTTTCATGGCTGCATCTCAGGCTCTAACACTAGCAGGAATTTCCTGTGAGCACATCTTCTTAGCAGACCAGTAAAACAGTCAACACACAGCCACCACATGGCAAAATCCATAGAGAAAACAGAAAGCAAAGAACAAAACAGCCACCAAGCCAAGACTATCCCAGAAATTATCACTTACACCTATAATCATCACAAACTCTGGTGCCTAGACATCAGCATAAGAACACAATCAACAATAGTCATGACAACTGGTCTCCATTAGAGCTCCAGTAGGATTCCACAGCAAGCTCTGAATATTTCAACGCAGCTGAAGCACAAGCAAAAGACCTTAAAATCAAATATAACAAGATGATAGAGGTCCTCAAAGTGGAAATGAATAAATTCACTCAAGAAATCCAGAAAAACACAAACAAATGGAGGAAATCCCTTGTAGAAAACCAAGAAAAAACAATTAGTTGAAGAAAATGAAACAAACTGTTCAAGACCTGAAAATGGAAATAGAATCAATAAAGAAACACAAACTAGGGGGAATCTGGAATTAGAAATTTCAATGTGAACTTCAGAGGTAGGCGTCACTAGTAGAATAAAAGAGATGGAAAAAGACCACACCCAGAAGTCAAGGTAGGCCAGATGCTTGCAGACCTCTCTTACTTTTTCAGGTCACTTGGACAGGAGCCCCAAGCCCAGTGACAGACCATACCTGCCAGAAGACTAGGTAGCTGCCCATCTCATCCATAGTTCCCCTCCCCTTGTCCTCCTCATATCCCAGCTCCAAACTCAGGAAGACACTTCTTGTTGGACCAGAGACTACACTGATTACCAGAACACCAGATAGACCACAGGTCTCTTTCACCCTCTGGTACCCTCTACAAGACTCTACTTAATCCATCCTCCTCTGCTCCTCACTATGTACCATTCTGTAGTTCATGCAGAGACATTATGCTGCATTGAAGACCACACTGACCAACAGAAGTCTAGCCCCCAGCTCAGGTGGAAACCACCTGCTCAAACACAGGCCACAGAGGCCAGAAGTCTGAAAAGGAAACAGATACCAAGGAACAAAAAACCCATCTGACAAAGACAAACCCACAAATCTGCACCTAGACCTATAATCACCACAAACCCATCCTTGATGCCAGTGTAAGAACACAAGCAACAACAGCTATGGTACCACCAGAACCCAGTTATTCTACCACAGCAATCACTGGATATTACAACATAGCTGAAGCACAGGAAGGTGACATTAAAACCAACTTTATGAAGATGATAGAAGTCCTTAAAGAAGAAGTGAATAAATCCCTTAAAGTAGTCTAGGGAAAGACAAACAAAAAATTGGAGGAAATGAGTACATCTCTTAAGAAATCCAAGAAAAAACAAATAGTTGAAGAAAATGAATAGATGTGTTTAAGACCTAAAAATGGAAATAGAAGCAATAGATAAAACACAAACTTAGGGAATTCTAGAAATGGAAAATCTAGCTAAGTGAACAGAAACTTCAGATCCAAGCACCACCAACAGAATGCAAGAGATGGAAGAGAGAATCTTAGGCATTGAAGACACAGTAGAAGAAATATATAAATTGTTACAAGAAAATGTTAGCAATTACAAAAAATGCAAAAAATTGTAGACATGAAACATCCAAGAAATCTGTGATAATGTGAAAAGATCAAACCCAAGAATAATAAGAATAGAATAAAGAGAAGAATCCCAGATCTAAGGCCCAGAAAATATTTTCAACAAAAGTATAGGAGAAAAATTTCCTATATCAAAGAAGGAGATGACCATAAAGATATAAGAAGTACACAGAACACCAAATAGATTGGAACAGAAAAATATTCCCCTTACCACATAATAATTAAAACAAAAACCCATACAGAACAAAGAAAGAATATTAAAAGCTGAAAGGGAAAAAGAGCAAGTAACGTACAAAGGCAGACCTATCAGGATTATAGAGGATTTCTCAGTGGAAACTCTAAAAGCCAGAGGGACCTGGGCAGATGTCTTACAGACTCTATGAGATAACAAATATGAGCCCAGATTACTATACCCAGCAAAACTTTTAATCACTGTAGATGAAGAATACAAGATATTCCACGATAAGATAAAATAGAAGCAATAGCTATTTACAAATTCAGTGCTACAGAAGATATTAGAAAGAAAATGCCAACCCTTGGAAGTTAATTACACCCATAAATGCACAAAAATTAATAATCTCATATCAGCAACACCAGAAAAGAGAAATGCATGTACACACACATACACACACACACACACAAACACACACAAACACATACACACACACACATCCCACCACCACCACCACCACCACTACCACCACTACCATCACCACCTCCACCACCACTTCCACCACCACCACCACCAGTACCACCACCACCAATATAACAGAAATTAATAATCATTGGCAGGTGATCCAACAAAAACTAAACAGAGAAATCCTGGAGCTAACAGATGTTATAAACCATGCAGAACTAATATACCTACAGAACATTTCACTCAAATACAAATGCATATATTTCTTTTCAGTGCCTCATGGAACTTTCTCCAAAATTGACAACATACTCAGTCACAAAGCAAGTCCTAACATATTCAAGGAAACTGAAATAACCCCCTGCATCCTATCAGACTACCATGAGTAAAGCTGGATCTCAACAATAGAAGCAACAAAGTCAATAAGACCAAATGTAAACTGCTTTGAGAATTCACATGCAAGTCTAATAGGTCTGCCTTTATGTATTACTTGGCCTTTAGCCCCTTACAGCTTTTAGTAGTGTTTCATTGATCTGTATGTCTAATGTGCTTTGATTATTGTCTGGTGAGGGGACTTTCTTTTCTCATACAATCCATGCAATGTTCTGTAAGTGTCTTCTTGTACCTTTACAGGTATCTCCTTTAGGTTAGGAAATTTTTCTTTTATAATTTTGAAGATATTTTCTGTGTATTTGGGTTGAGAGTCTTCTCCTTTTATTCATATTATTCTTAGGTTTGGTCTTTCCATAGTGTTCCAAATTTTCTGGATGTTTTGTGTTAGAAACTTTTTCATTTTAGCCTTTTCTTTGACTGATATATCCATTTCTTGTATTGTTCTTCAAGGCTTAAGAGTCTGTCTTCCATCTCTTGTACTGTGTTTGTTAAGCTTGCTTCTCTAGTTTCTTTTTTGAGTGTCTGAAATTTTCACTTCCAGAAATCCCTCAGTGGGATTTCCTTATTGATTGCATTCCCAGCTTCAGCTTTTGAACAGTTTCATTCATTTCCTTCCACTTTTTGTGTTTTCTTAGATTTCTATAAGAGATTTATTAATTTCCTCTTTAAGGACCTCTATCATCTTCATGTAGTTGGTTTTAAGGTCTTTTCTTTGTACCTCAGTTATGTTGGAATATTCAGAGCCTGATCTACTAGAATTGCTGGGCTTTAATGGAAGCATATTATTCTGGCTGTTATTGTGGTTTTATACTGGGGTCTAGGCATTGGAATCTATTAGTTATAGGTGCTGATAACTGGTTTTGTCTCTCTTGGATGAGCACTTTCTTCTTTGTTTTCTGTTTCTTGTCTGGATTTTAGGAAAGTGTAGTGGCCATGTGTTGCCTTGTAAAAAATTTTCTGTCGAGTTGATTGTGTGACTGAGCTTCCAAGTAAAATGTGTTTCTTGAGCCCACACTTAGGAATGCAAATAGGCCAGAGAACTGAAAGTTTCATAGGAGTGAAAAAGCAGAGTGTTCTGCCAGGAATGGTTATTTAGTCTCCTTGGAATGGGAGCAGAGGGTCAAGAGTGGTCTGCTATAGTGCCTGATGAAGTTGGGGGCTGGGATAATGGAGTTGGGGGAGGGAGGTGAGGAAGGGAAGGTCTGTGGGATCAACTGGAATTGTGGTGTAATTGCCAAAGAAGGCTGCAGCAGGTGTTCTGTTGTAGAACTAAGGAGGCTGGGGGATTGGTTTAGAGGAGGAAGGTCTTTAGGTAGCTTACTTGTTTCTGTGGACTGCTCAGCTGATGTATTTCCAGGGAATTCCTGATAGCATTGGAGGCTTGGATACTAGGATGTGTTTTGAGAAGAAAGTTTGGAGGGGACAGTCTTCATGATTTGTTGGGGATGAAGTCAGACAGTAAAGGAATACAATATCCGGTGTTCTGCAACAGAGCTGGGGATGGGAATGGAGGATTGGATCTGGACGAGCAGAAGGAGAGGTAAAGACCTGCAGCCTACTTGCTTCCCTTAAGCAGGGCTTTTAAACAGGCTGCAGAAGCAGCAGAGCTGCTGGGACAGGGTCCTTTCTACCTCTATCTACAACTAGGAGGTGCACCTGTTCCACAGCCCTCTGTGCATCTTTCCTGCCAGGGGAGAGCAAGTCTCCAGAGAGTACTCTGACCCTGGGACTCAGGTAAAATTGCCATTTTCTCTCTGATGACTTTCTAAGTCGGGACTAGCCAGGAGGCATAAGCCACAGCAGTAGAGCAGAGGGGAAAGGGTCCTTCATTCATTCATCTGAACTCAGGCGGTAGGGTTGATCTATAGCCCTCTGCACACGGGTCTTACCAGGGGAGAGCTGATCTTCCAGGAATGCTGACACAGGTTTACAGACCCACAGGAGGAACAAGCTCCAGCCAGAGACAACAAGAACATGTAACACCAGAGATTAACAGATGGTGAAAGGCAAACGCAAGAATCTTTCCAACAGAAACCAAGACTACTTGGTATCATCAGAACCTAGTATTCCCTCCACAGCAAGTCCTGGATATCCTCAAACACCAGAAAATCAAGATTTGGATCTAAAATCACATCTCATGATGGTGGTAGAGGAATTTAAGAAGGACATAAATAACTCCATTAAAGAAATACAGGATAACACAGGTAAACAGGTACAAGCCCTTATAGAGGAAACACAAAGCCCTTAAAGAGGAAACACAAAAATCCCTTAAAGAATTTCAGGAGAACATGAGTAAACAAGTAGAAACCCTTAAAGAGGAAACATAAAAATCCCTTAAAGAATTACAGGAAAGCACAACCAGACAGATGAAAGAATTGAACAAAACCATCCAGTACCTAAAAATGAAAGTAGAAACAATTAAGAAATCACAAAGAGAGACAACTCTGGAGACAGAAAACCTAGGAAAAAAGTCAGGAGCCATAGATGCAAGCATCA
Source organism: Montemys delectorum (assembly GCA_019843815.1). Taxonomy (NCBI): domain Eukaryota; kingdom Metazoa; phylum Chordata; class Mammalia; order Rodentia; family Muridae; genus Montemys; species Montemys delectorum. Next base: position 11,535 of record JADRCD010076173.1, on the reverse strand, counting down.
CCAACAGAATACAAGAGATAGAAGAGAGAATCTCAGGTGCAGAAAATGCCATAGAAAACATTGACACAACAGTAAAAGAAAACACAAAATGCAAGAAGCTCCAAACCTAAAACATCCAGAATATCCTGGATACAATGAGAAGACCAAACCTAAGAATAATAGGTATAGAAGAGAGTGAAAACTTCCAACTTAAAGGGCCAGTAAATATCTTCAACAAAATTATAGAAGAAAAATTCCCTAACCAAAAAAAAAAAATGCCCATGAACATACAAGAAGCCTATAGAACTCCAAATAGACTGGACCAGAAAAGAAATTCCTCCTACCACATAATAATTAAAACATCAAATGCACAAAACAAAGAATGAATATTAAAAGCACTGAGGGAAAAAGGTCAAGTAAAATATAAAGGCAGACCTATCAGAATTACACCAGATTTCTCACCAGAGATTATCAAAGCCAGAACATCCTGGACTGATGTTATACAAACCCTAAGAGAACACAAATGCCAGCCCAGGCTTCTATACCCAGCAAAACTCTCAATTACCAAAGATGGAGAAATCAAGGTATTCCATGACAAAACCAAATTCACACAATATGTTTCCACAAGTCCAGCCCTTCAAAGGATAATAAATGGAAGACTCCAACATAAAGAGGGAAACTACATCATAGAAAAAGCAAGAAAGTAATCTTTCAACAAAACTAAAACAGAATTCCAACTCTAACAACAAAAATAAAAGGAAGCAATGATTACTTTTCCTTAATATCTATTAATATCAATGGACTCAATTCCCCAATAAAAAGACATAGAATATCAGGCTGGGTTCATAAACAGTACCCAAAATTTTGTTGCATATAGGAAACCCACCACAGTGATAAAGACAGATGATACCTCAGAATAAATTGAAGCCAATGGTCCCAAGAATTAAGCTGGAGTTGCCATTCTAATATAGAATAAAATCGACTTTCAACCTAAAGTGATCAAAAAAGATAATGAAGAACTTCAGACTCATGAAAGGTAAAATCTACCAAGACCAACTCTCAATTCTGAACCTCTATGCTCCAAATGCAAGGGCATCTACATATTGCACCACATACAATAGTAGTGGGAGACTTCAACACCCCACTCTCTGCCATGGAGAGATCATGGAAACAGAAACTAAACAAAGACATGGTGAGACTAACAGAAGTTGTGAAACAAGTGGATTTAACAGATATCTATAGAACACTTTATCCTAAAAGAAAAGGATATAGCTTCTTCTCAGCACCTCATGGTATGTTCTCCAAAACTGACCATATAATTTGTCACAAATCTGGCCTCAACACATACAAGAAGATTGAAATAATTCCTGGCATACCATCAGATCACTGTGGACTAAGGCTGCTCCTCAACAACAACATAAACAATAGAAAACCCACATACCCATGGAAGCTTAACAACACTTAACTCAATAATAACTTGGTAAAGGAAGAAATAAAGAAAAACTTTTTAGAGTTTTATGAAAGTGAAGCCATAACATACCCAAACTTATAGAACACAATGAAAGCAGTCCTAAGAGGAAAACTCATAGCTCTGAGTGCCTCCAAAAAGAAACTGGAGAGAGCATACACCAGCAATTTGACAGCACATCTTAAAACTCTGGAACAAAAAGAAGCAAATTCACCCAAGAGTAGATGGCAGGAAATAAACTCATGGCTGAAATCAACCAAATGGAAACAAAAAGAACTATACAAAGAATCAATCAAACCAAGAGCTGGTTCTTTGAGAAAAACAACAAAATAGATAAACCCTCAGCCAGACTAACTAGAGGGCACAGAAACAGTATTCTAATTAACAAAATCAGAAATGAAAAGGGAGACATAACAACAGGCACTGAGGAAATCCAAAAAATCATGAGATCCACTACAAAAGCCTATACTCAACAAAACGGGAAAACCTCGATGAAATGGACAATTTTCTAGACAGATACCAGGTACCAAAATTAAATCAAGATCAGATCAACAATCTAAACAGTCCCATATCTGCTAATGAAATAGAAACAGTCATTAATAGTCTCCTAACCAAAAAAAAGCCCAGGACCAGATGGCTTTAGTGCAGTTTTAGTAAACCTTCAAGGAAGACCTAATGCCAATACTCCTCAAACTATTCCACAAAATAGAAGGTAGTCTATCCAATTCATTCTATGAAGTCACAATTACTCTGATACCTAAACCACACAAAGACCTAACAAAGAAAGAAGACTTCAGACCAATTTCCCTTATGAATATTGGTGTAAAAATACTCAATAAAATTCTTGCAAACTGAATCCAAGAACATATAAAAACGATCATCCATCATGATCAAGTAGGCTTCATTCCAGAGATGCCCCGATGGTTCAATATATGGAAATCATCAATGTAATCCACTGTATAAACAAACTCAAAGAAAAAATCATATGATCATCTCATTAGATGCTGAGAAATCATTTGACAAAATCCCACACCCCTTCATGAGAAACGTCTTGGAAATATCAGGAATTCAAGGCCCATACCTAAACATAGTAAAAGCAGTATACAGCAAACCAGTAGCCAACAAAAAACTAAAAGGAGAGAAACTTGAAGCTAGTCCTACTAATATCAAGGACTAGGTAAGGCTGCCCACTCTCTCCCTACCTATTCAATATTGTACTTGATGTCCTAGCCAAAGAAATTAGACAACATAAGGAGATAAAAGGGAAACAGATTAGAAGGAATAAGTCAAATTATCACTATTTGCTGTTGATATAATAGTATATTTATGTGATCCCAAATATTCCACCAGAGAACTGTTAAACTTATAAACAATTTCAGCAAAGTAGCTGGATATAAAATTAACTCAAGCAAATCAGTGGCCTTCCACTACACAAAGGATAAACAGGCTGAGGAAGAAATTAGGGAAACAATACCCTTCACAATAGTCACAAGTAATATAAAATACCTTGGTGACTCTAACTAAGTAAGTGAAAGACAAGAAATTCAAGTCTCTGAAGAAGGAAATCAAAGGAGATCTCAGAAGATGGAAAGACCTCCCATGCTCATGGATTGCCAGGATTAATATAGTAAAAATGACCATCTTGCTGAAAGCAATCTACAGATTCAATGCAGTACCCATCAAATTTCCAATTCAATTCTTCACAGACTTGGAAACAGCAATCTGCAAATTCATCTGGAATAACAAAAACCCTAGAATAGCAAAAAGTATTCTCAACAATAAAAGATCCTCTGGTAGAATCTCTATCCTGGACCTTAAGCTTTACCTCAAAGCAATTGTGATAAAACTGCATGGTATTGGTACAGTGACAGGCAGGTGGATCAATGAAATAGAACTGAAGACCCAGAAATGAACCCACACACCTATGATCACTTGATCTTTGACAAAGGAGCTAAAACCATCCAGTTGAAAAAAAGACAACATTTTCAACAAATGGTACTGGCTCAACTGGTGGTTAGCATGTAACATAATGCAAGTAGATTCATTCCTATGTCCTTGTACAAAGCTCAAGTCCAAGTGGATCAGGGACAATCCATATCTAACCAGATACACTGTAACTAATAGAAAAGAAAGTGGGGAAGAATCTTGAACACATGGGCACAGGGGAAAATTTCCTGAACACAACACCAATAGCTTATGTTCTAAGATCAAGAATTGACAAATGGGACCTCATAAAATTACAAAATTACTCCTGGACATATACCCACAAGATGCTCCAACATGTAATAAGGACACATGCGCCACTATGTTCATAACAGCCTTACTTATAAGAGCCAGAAATTGGAAACAACTAAGATATCATTCAACAGAGGAATAGATACACAAAATATGTTACATTTACAGAATGGAGTACTACTCAGCTATTAAAAACAAAGAATTTATGAAATTCTTAGGGAAATGGACGGATCTGGAGACTATCATCCTAAGTGAGGTAACACAGTCACAAAAGAAAGCACATGGTATGCACTCACTGACAAGTGGATATCCACTTTCTTTCTCTCTCTCTCTCTCTTTCTTTTTTCTTTGTCTCTCTTTTTCTTTCTTTCTGTTTCTCTTTCTTTCCCTTCCTTCCTTCCTTCCTTCCTTTCTTTCTTTCTTTCTTTCTTTCTTTCTTTCTTTCTTTCTTTCTT
>JADRCD010076172.1:763-38368 GCA_019843815.1 Montemys delectorum | reverse complement strand
CTCAATAACAACATAAACAGTAGAATGCCCACATACACGTGAAAGCTCAACAACACTCTACTCAATGATAACTTGGTCAAGGAAGAAATAAAGAAAGAAATTAAGGACTTTCTTGAGTTTAATGAAAATGAAGCCACAACATACCCAAACTTATGGGACACAATGAAAGCAGTCCTAAGAGGAAAACTCATAGCTTTAAGTACCTCCAAAAAGAAACTAGAGAGAGCATATACAAGCAATTTGTCAGCACATCTGAAAAGAAGCAAATTCACCCAAGAGGAGTCAAAGGCAGGAAATAATCAAACTCAGGGCTGAAATCAACCAAATAGAAACAAAAAGAACTATACAAAGAATCAACCAAACCAGGAGCTAGTTCTTTGAGAAAATCAACAAAATGATAAAACCTTAGCCTGACTAATTAGAGGGCACAGAGACATCCTAATTAACAAGATCAGAAATGAAAAGGGAGAAATAACAACAGACACTGAGGAAATTGAAAAAATCATGAGATCCTACTAGAAGCCTATACTCAACAAAACTGGGAAACCTGGATGAAATGGACAATTTTCTAGACAGATACCAAGTACCAAAGTTAAATCAAGATCAGATCAACGACCTAAACAGTCCCATATCTTCTAATGAAATACAAATAGTCATTAATAGTCTCCCAACCAAAAAAAGCCTAGGACCAGATGGGTTTAGTGCAGACTTTTATCAAACCTTCAAAGAAGACCTAATACCAATACTCCTCAAAATATTCCACAAAATAGAAATGGAAGGTACCCAATTCATTCTATGAAGCCACAACTACTCTTATACCTAAACCACACAAAGACCTAACAAAAAAAAGAAAACTTCAGACCAATTTCCCTTATGAATATCGATGCAAAACTACTCAATAAAATTCTTGCAAACAAAATCCAAGAACACATCAAAATGATCATCCATCATGATCAAGTAGGCTTCATTCCAGGGATGCAGGGATGGTTCAGTGTACAGAAATCCATCAATGTAATTCACTATATAAAGAAACTCAAAGAAAAAAACATATGATCATTTCATTAGATGCTGAAAAAGCATTTGACAAAATCCAACATCCCTTCATGATAAAGGTCTTGGAAATATAAAGAAATCAAGGCCCATACTTAAACATAGTAAAAGCAATATACAGCAAACCAGGAGCCAACGTCAAACTAGATGGAGAGAAACTTGAAGCAATCCCACTAAAATCAGGGACTAGAAAAGGCTGCCCACTCTCTACCTACTTATTCAATATAGTACCCAAAGTCATAGCCAGAGCAATTAGATGACAAAAGGACATTAAAGAGATACAAATTGGAAAAGAAGAAGTCAAATTATCACTATCTGCTGATGATATGATAGGATACTTCAGTGACCCCTAAAATTCCACCAGAGAGCTCCTAAACCTGATAAAAAATTTTCAGCAAAGTAGCTAGATATAAAATTAACTCAAGCAAATGAGTGGCCTTCCTCTACACAAAGAATAAACAGGCTGAGAATGAAATTAGGGAAACAACACCCTTCACAATAGTCACAAATAATATAAAATACCTTGATGTGACTCTAAGTAAGCAAGTAAAAGATCTGTTTGACAAAAACTTCAAGTCTCTGAAGAAGGAAATTTAAGTTCTCAGAAGATGGAAAGATCTCCCATGCTCCTGGATTGGCAGGATTAATATAGTAAAAATGGTCATCTTATCGAAGGCAATCTACAGATTCAATGCAATCCCAATCAAACTTCCAACTCAATTCTTCACAGACTTAGAAAGAGCAATTTGCAAATTCATCTGAAATAACAAAAAACTCAGGATAGCCAAAACTATTCTCAACAATAAAGGAACCTCTGGTAGAATCACCATCACAGACCTTAAGCTGTACTACAAAGCAATTGCCATAAAAACTGCAGGGTATTGGTATAGTGACAGGCAGGTAGATCAATGGAATAGAATTGAAGACGCACAAATGAACCCACAAACCTATGGTCACTTGATCCTTGACAAAGGAGCTAAATCCATCCAGTGGAAAAAAGACAGCATTTTCAACAAATGGTGCTGGCTTAACTGGTAGTTAGCATGTAGAAGAATACAAATCGATCCATTCCTGTCTCCTTGTACAAAGCTCAACTCCAAGTGGATCAAGGACCTCCACATCAAACCAGATCCACTCAAACTAATAGAAAATAATGTGGGGACATAGGCACAGGGGAAAAATTCCTGAACAGGACACCAATAGCTTATGCTCTAAGATCAAGAATCGACAAATGGGGCCTCATAAAATTGCAAAGCTTTAGAAAGGCAAAAGACACTGTCAATAGGACAAAACAGCAACCAACAAATTGGGAAAAGATCTTCACCAATCCTATATCTGATAGAGGGCTAATATCCAATATAAACAAAGAACTCAAGAAGTTAGACTCCAGAGAAACAAATAACCCTATTAAAAAATGGAGTACAGAGCTAAACAAAGAATTCTCAACTGACAAATACCAAATGGCTGAAAAGCACCTAAAGAAATATTAGGCTTTGCAGACGCCACTGTCGCTTTCTCGCTGCTTGCTGCAGCCATAGTCAACCCCACTGTGTTCTTCAACATCACGGCTGATGATGAACCCTTGGGCCGCCTCTCCTTCGAGCTGTTTGCAGACAAAGTTCCAAAGACAGCAGAAAACTTCCATGCTCTGAGCACTGAAGAGAAAGGATTTGGCTATAAGGGTTCCTCCTTTCACAGAATTATTCCAGGATTCATGTGCCAGGGTGGTGACTTCACACGCCATAATGGCATTGGCAGCAGGTCCATCTACGGAGAGAAATTTGAGGATGAGAACTTCATCCTGAAGCATACAGGTCCTGGCATCTTGTCTATGGCAAATGCTGGGCCAAACACAAATGGTTCCCAGTTTTTTATCTGCACTGCCAAGACTGAATGGCTGGATGGCAAACATGTGGTCTTTGGAAAAGTGAAAGAAGGCATGAACATTGTGGAAGCCATGGAGCGTTTTGGGTCCAGGAATGGCAAGACCAGTAAGAAGATCACCATTTCCGACTGTGGACAACTCTAACTTCTTTTGACTTGCGGGCATTTTACCCATCAAACCATTCCTTCTGTAGCTCAGGAGAGCGCCCCCACCCCATCTGCTCACAATACCCTGTAATCTCTGCTCTCACTGAAGTTCTTTGGGTCCCATATCTTCCTCATTCCCCTTCAAGTCTAGCTGGATTGCAAAGTTCAGTTTATGATTATGAATAAAAACTAAGTAAAGAAAAAAAAAGAAATGTTCAACATCCTTAGTCATCAGGAAAATGCAAATCAAAACAACCCTGAGATTCCACCTCAAATCAGTCAGAATGTCTAGGATACAAAACTCAGGTGACAGCAGATTCTGGCAAGGATGTGGAGAAAGAGGAACACTCCTTCATTTCTGGTGGGACTGCAAGCTGGTACAACCACTCTGGAAATCAGTTTGGTGGTTCCTCCAGAAATTGGACATAGTACTACCAGAGGACCCAGCTATACCACTCCTGGGCATATACTCAGAACATGCTCCAACATGTAATAAGAACTCATGTACCACTATGTTCATAGCAGCCTTATTTATAGTAGCCAGAAACTGGAAACAACCCAGATGTACCTCAACAGAGGAACGGATACAGAAAATGTAGTACATCTACACAATGGAGTAGTACTCAGCTATTAAAAACAATGAATGTATGAAATTCTTAGGGAAATGGATCGACCTGGAGAATATCATCCTGAGTGAGGTAACCCAATCACAAAAGAACACACATGGTATGCATTCTCTGATAAGTGGATATTAGCCCAGAAGATTGGAATACACGAAGTAGAAACCACAAACCATAAGAAACTCAAGAAGAAGGAAGACCAAAGTGTGGATACTTCGTTCCTTCTAAAAAGGGAGAACAAAATACCCATGGAAGGAGTTGTAGAGACTAACTATGAAACAGAGACTAAAGGAAGGACAATTCAGAGACTGCTCCACCTGAGAATCCTTCCCATATTCAATCATCACTATGAAACTGTCCCACGGTTTCACAAACCGGGTTCTCTCTTGACTGAAGGGAGAAGAAAGACTTGAAACACAGAGTCTGAGAACAAAAGGACACCCTGAGCCTCCACCCTCGAGAGTGGGAACACCCCCCCACCCCAGCAGCCCAGTTCCCCCTTGACTTGTGGAGCTCGAATACAGAGGATAGAAGAAGGACACACTGTTAAGAAGCAGGGCCCTGCCTAAAAGAATTCAGAAGATAAAGGTAAAAGGTCATACACCACTCTGCACAGTAGATATCTTCAATGCTAGCACTAGCCTTATTTTGATATTGTAGAATTATTGTTGTGCGTGCAAGAAGTTTACGGGTCTAGGCTGAGTTGGCGCTGACCCAGCGCTTGATTCACCTAGGAAATTGACGGTGAGAATGAGTTCGAATGAGTCGAAAAGCAGCGATATTAAGCGTAAAAAAGTTGCTCCTAACAAAAGGAATCAGGCTTGAAAAGGATGCATTAAAAAAATCTCTCAGATGAGATAGAATCTTGTTGCACATGGCTTCAAGAAGTAAGAGTGTTAAATAAGACTGCATGGCAGGGAACTACAGGTCAAGAGGTCCTGGCACAAAGGCAGGAAAATAGACGATGTTTCATATGTGGAAGTATGAATCATTTTAAAAATTATTGCCCTAGGAAAAAAGGGGCCACAAGCAGCCAGCAGTCAGGTGCTGCCCCGAGACTCTGTCCTCCTTACAGGAGAGGAAAGCACTAGGCTAAAGACTGTAGATTTTAAAAAGGCCTTCAAGACAATACCTGGTCAGGAAACGAGTGGAGGGGCCAGTCCCAGGCCCCCTTCTTAAAACAACATGGAGGCTGGGGCTTGCGAGCACTGCGCACCCTCCTGGTAAGAGCAGGGAGGCATGGTAGGAACTCTGTGTTATGGGTGACAACTTGACTAAGCTCACAGGTTGATTGTGGTGGCACACGCTGGTAGGAATTGCTGAGGGAGGCAGAGACAGGCCGGTTTCTGAAGTTATACAAATGGTGTGAGAGATAGATTTAAACTGAAAGACAAAGTGAAGGCTGATTTAAGTTGCCCTGCTGAAAAGCTGCTTGTAAAAGGGGTCAGAAGCTTAAGTTCTAAATTCTTTGATTGAGCTAAATTTTATAAGATTTGTGTAGCTGTTTCATTTGGTTTCTAACTAATTTAAAGGTGTAAATATGTTTTGTATGATTGGCTTATAAGTTATTTGGGTATGGTAAAACGTTGTAACCGAAAGCTAGTTTAAAGCTGGTAAATCAGGACACACGTGGTGTTGAAGGTACACACATGGCACAAATCAGCCAAGACTGCCAAAATCTCAGCAGACAGACTCCAGATAGTTATACAGCCACTTAGCATAATCTAAAAGCCGAGACTTAAAGTTTCAGGCCATACACCAGGTGGTAGAATTCAGAACAGCTGTTTAGTTTAGTAGCTGCTTAATATCATATAACAGCCATACCTTCAATTATGGGCTTTGAACCAGGCAATACAAATTTCAATATGCTCCTAGTCTGAGAGCCTCTGGCCTTAAAGTCAAAAATGACACCTCAAAGTCACCTCTGACCCGAAAGGGAATGAGTAAAAACGGGTAGAAGCACAGAGTACACTGAAAGGCCGAGAGGGGAAGCCCTAAACTTACTCAAAAGGCACTGGTTTTCCTTGGGACGCCTCGGAATCAACTCTGACCCAATTTGGGAATGAGGAAGAATGGGCAGAGCACAGCAAAGGAGCCAGGGAGGCCAAAACTTACATCCCATAAGGCCGTAGAGCCGAGGGTGAAGGTAGAGGTCTCCAAGCCTGATGAGGTAGTAGCTGGCAAAAAGGCTAGTGAGACAAACTGATAAATCATTTAATGAATTATTAAATTACCACCAAAAAATAATATCACCTGGTACTTTAGGAAAAGTAAGGTAAAGGCACTGTGCCACTTAGCTTATCAGTTAACACCATGATTTTACTTTCCAGAGACCTGGCTTGCACTGAGAAGTTATTTTAGAGTGACCCAGGCATGCTAGCTGCAGTTCAAAAGCAGGGAGACACTTAAAAACTTTATAACATGAATGTAATATTTTTAGTATTAATTTTAAAGAGTATAGATTATTTAAAATTGGGTTTTACTTTCAAGCATCAAAATTGCCTTTGGAATTTGGGTGTAACTCAGGTGGTATGCTCAGTGAAACATTTACCTTTGAGTTAATGCAAAAGTGCAGTAAGGCCTGAGAGACTTTCCTTTTGTTTTACAAACCAGGCCTAAGGAAATATTCCTGGCCTCACCTCTCCCTTATCTCCTGGGAATTATTTTCAATTAAAAAAAAAATAGCATCACCACAGTTCTATCCAGGTGTGGTTTAGTCACTGTTTTTAAAATGCTATAATCAAACTTTTAATTTACCAATATAAATATATAGCTCAGAAGTTTACAATTGCTTGAAATTGTTCTTTGTTAGATATTACTAATTCTCAAATTTTGTAATTGTTCATATTTATACAACTAAAGTTAAGAGAAAGTATTGTTCCTTTAGAAAACTGTCTTTAGATATCTTAAACTGCCTGGACAAGACCCTTAAGGCAATGCTATAGCAAATTTGTATTCCAGGCAGATAATGGACTTTACCCAAAAACAATTGGTCATATAATTTTATTCTTTATATCATCATAATAGTAATGGCTTGTGATGATAATTTGGTATTTTTAAAGAATATTTTTTATTTTAAAAAGTAAAAATAGAATATGCACATGTAACTATTGTTACCTTTCAAGTTTTCTAGTTACAACTGACTTAACAGGAAAAGCAACAAAAAACATAGTCATTGCCTATATTAATTTTCTGTTTGGTGTTCCTAAATAGATTGGAACAGATTATGGAATTGGCTATTACAGTCAGGCATTTAAGATATTTTGTCAACAATTTAATGTTACCTATATTACTGAGATAATTTATAATTCTCAGACAATATTTACTCAATGTGCACTTTGCTCTTTGAGAACTTGATTTTTTAATATTAAAAGGAGGGGGAATATGCACTCCACTCCAAAAGCATTTTGTTTTTTGCATGTTTTAAAAAGTATATTTCATTTTTTGCATGTTTAAAGGCATGCCTCGCCTTTTGCTTGTTTTAAAAGGCATATTTTGCTTTTATCTGTTCTGAAATATACATTTTTTCAGTCTGATACTAAAGGTCAGGCTGCTATGGATCGCCATTGGCATCCACACATTTTCAAATTTTATGCCATGATAAAATGGCATGTCACTCCACTTACTAACACATATTATCTTAACCCCACTTTATTCTGGGGAAGAGGCTCCGTTTGTGTTGGAAGACAATGACTACCTAGTGCATTAATTTATCAAGTGGATACAGACACAAAATCTTTTTATAAGCATGTTTTTATGCCAAGAATAATGGCTAAACATTTTACTGGCTAGCAAAGTTTGCTTGGCTGAAATGGCCTCCACCTTTCTCTGGGAGTCGACAGTGGCTTCCCTCTACCCCTGGAGGCCAAGCCTTTGGGCCTAAGCATTGCTAATTTTTGGCTGAAGTTCCTGGAACGTCTTCAAGTTAATGTTATTTTTAAACTTTTGAGTTTTTATCTCAAATAAGCTCATTCTCAGAGTACAGAGACAAACTCGCTCACGACCGGAAGAAAGGCCTGGATACTTCTGCAATATTTACATTCCAAAGGCTGGTGCATCCCAAGCTACTAGCCTAACCCAACTAATTTATATTTGAATTAAGCCCTGGTCTCTAGATTACCTGAGTCAAGAACTGGTAATTTGCAACTAAGTCAGGCTACACCCATCCCCAGCACAATGGCAGTGCTGCGAGAACTTCAGAAAAGGAGTTTTCCAGAGAAATGGTGGCAGTTCCCAAACTTTGCAGGCATTTAAGGCATATCTTGGCGTGAATGGTGCATTTTGGAAACTTGTGGTCCATGAGCTAGGGCTCTGGCAGATGTCCACCTAAGACAGAGGCATGCCCCGAGTGGCTGTGTTTTTGAAAAAAACACAAAAAGAGCCCGGTTTGTAGTACCAAACTAAGCTGCATGTGACCTTGAGGACGGGTAAAGATATCTGCCAGAGATAACAAATACAAAAGCTAATTCCGACTAAGCACCATAAAAATCCCCGCACAAAGCTGTGCCAGTTGATATGGACTTGAGCCTGCTTTTATATAATAAATAAGGGCAAGATGTTGGGTCTCTCCCTTCTGCCTCTACTCCAAAACATCGGAGCTTGCAACTGGAGACTCAGCTCATGCCTGCTGTGCCAAAACAAAGGCCCACTGCTCTGAGTTCCGCCTTTGAGGATTCCAAAGGAGGGTACACCTGGTCACTGATACATTCGCTGCCTGAGGGCATGTGCAGACAGCTGAGCTGCTGTTGACCTCCTCCCCCACCATAGGCTGCGCCTCCAACCTCTCCCCAGAGCCGAGACCTGTGGGACACCCTGAGCCGCCACCCTCAAGAATGGGCACACCCCCGGCAGCCTGGCTCCCCCTTGACTCTTTTCCTTGACTCTTTCCTGACTCCTCCCACATTGTTTATGTATGCAAAATCACTGTAACCTAGAGATCCAGTTTCGCTTTCCTGTGTATATATAAATTCTGAACCCCAAAAGTAAAGCGGGAAGCCTTGATTGGGACTCAACTTGGCTTCGTGTTCTTTTGTTCTCGAACTCTTGTGTTTCCAGTCTTCTTCTCCCTTCAGTTGAGAGAAAACCTGGTTCGTGAAACTGCGGGACAATTTCATCACTAGACACTATTGTGGATGCCAGCAAGTGCTGGATGACTGGAGCCTGATATAGCTATTTCCTGAGAGGCTCTGACAGTACCTGACTAATATAGAAGTAGAGGCTCACAGCCATCCATTGGACTGAATACAGGGTCCCTAATGAAGGAGCTAGAGAAAGGGCCCAAGGAGCTGAAAGGTTTGTAGCCCCTTAGGACAAATAACAATATGAACTAACTAGTACCCTCAGAGCTCCCAGGGACTAAAACACCAACCAAAGAGTACACATGGTGAGACTAATGACTCCAGCAGCATATGTATAGTAGAGGATGGCCAAGTTGGTCATCAATGGGAGGAGAGGCCCTTGGCACTGTGAAGGTTCTATGCCCCAGTGCAGAGGAATGCCAGGGCCAGTAAGCAGGAGAGGGCAGGATGGTAAGCAGGGGAAGGGGGGAGGGAACAGGGATGTGTTTTAGTTTTTGGTTTATTTTATTTTATGTTATTTTATTTTTGGAGGCAAAGCTGGAAAAGGAGATATTGTATATAAGGGAAACATCTAATAAAAAAGAAAAGAAAAGAAAAGAATAGAAAAGAAAAGAAAAGAAAAGAAAAGAAAAGAAAAGAAAAGAAAAGAAAAGAAAAAAGTACAGTCCAGCCATAGTGCTCCTAAGTCTGTTTTCCATTGGACACACTCATGGCTAATTCTCCTGAAATCAGAACTTCTCTTCTTCCTTTCTGCTCAGCTTTCTAGATCTCCAGATGCAGGAAGATTTCTAAGAGACTCTCATTAGAGTCTTTAAAACAAAGTGGTTTGACCTATGATTTGCTCTCTATCATTATTTTTAAATATCCTTGCTGCTGGTTTACATTTTCATTTCCTAGGGCTATCCTAACTGTGTATATCAATGGGGTAGTCTAAGCAAACAGAAATGTATTGTCTTCTCATGCTAGTGGGTAGGTGTGTCTACACTGAAGGGTTGTCAAGGCTGGAACTGTCCTGAAGGCTGGGAGGGAGAATTTGCTCCATGTTTCTTCTCTTGCTTCTTGTTATTGAAGTCAACTCTTGGCCTGCCCAGACTTGTAGAATCACAATTCCACTTCTGCCTTTGTTGCCACCTGGCATTCTCTGTTTCTGTTTCTGGCATTCCCTCTCATGTTCTCAGTTTGACTACTATTCTAACAGAGTACCACAAACTGTGTAGCTTGAACAACAAACATCTATTTCTCACAGTTTTGGGGAACAAACATCTCAGGTCACAGTGCCAGCATTGTAAGTTGTGATGAAGGCTCTCTTCCAAGTTTGTGACAGACTTAGATGTTCATATGGCATCAAAAGGACAAGGAAGCGCTCTAAAATTTCTTTTTAAAGGTACTGATTTTGTTCATGGCCCCATCTCTTTCCAAGTGCCCATCTCCCAATACTATAGCACTGATGCTAGGAATTCAACATGTTAGTTTTGGAGAAACACAAGTTTTAGCCCATTCAGCCTATGACAATGATTGTATCTGAAGAAAGGGGTGTTGGGGTTCGTCTTGTGCACTGCACATTCAGATGCTGAGTTCTGAGCCCCAAGATCAGGTAGTCTAGACATGGGCATTATACTGACCAGTGTGCTATAAATAATGTTCCCCAATAATCTCTGATTCACTAATAAAATGCTAGAGCCTATGACTGGCCAGGAGACAGAGAAAGGCAGGACTTAAGATGGAGTAGGAAGTCTCAGATAGGGAACAGAAGGAGAGAGAGGAGAGAAGAGGAAGGAAGTCCCCATTAGGTAGGACAAACAAGGAGCACATGGCCAAGAGAAGTTCACTCTGAGGACAGATAAATATAGCAGAAGCTGTCCAGGACAGACTAACATGGCAAGTAATGAGGCATTCATGTGGGTTTTAACAGTATTGAAAAGTTAGTATATCTCATAATCTGCCCAGCATAATGCTGATAGCTTAATAAATTTCAATGTTTCTGTGTCATTTTCTTGGGAGAAAAATAGGCAAATGTAAGGTAGAAACCTCAATAGCTATTAAGAAACAAAAGGAAGCCGGGCAGTGGTGGTGCACACCTTTAGTCCCAGCACTTGGGCAGCAGAGACAGGCAGATTTCTGAGTTCGAGGCCAGCCTGGTCTACAGAGTGAGTGCCAGGACAGCCAGGGTTACACAGAGAAACCCTGTCTCGAAAAACAAACAAACAAAAGGAAGTATAGCAACCACTCCCCCCAAAAATGTTTATAGCAATAATTTCTGCCCAATATGGTGCTTAAATCCAAACTCACATCCAAAAATAATTCAAATCTTGAAGCTAAAACAACTTCTAGCTCTGTCCTTTTATTACAAGGAGTCTGAGAAATACAACCTCTGCAACCTGTCAACTGTAAGCATCCCATAGCCTAAAAAGATTAAGAACAAGCATTCACTGGAGCCAGGCTTCTAAAGCCACTGCTGTTTAGAGAACTAGCTTTCCTGCAGGTGCCCAGGACACAGTGGTCTAAGCACTATACAGTTCCAGAAAATATTGGGGAGCACTGCAGAAAGCTAAGAGCCAGTGGGTAACAGAGCCTACAGAAAGCAGCGGCATAGCCTGAGCTTCCCAGCATGGCCACACCAGCAGAGTTAGTACTACAAGGATTAAGAGCAGCATTGTGAACTGTGCCACAGAGCCAAAATCCACATGGAGCTGTGAAATTGGCCATGGGCTGGTGGATTCTAAAGCTGCATAGCAGCTTCTCTTGAGCCTTCCCTGGGGCACTGAAGCTGAGGCCTAAGGGTATGCCAGACATATGGTGGCCTTAAACCATGGCCAGTTTGGAACCTGGTGCCAACCTCCCCAAACTAACACAGGCACTGACTCAGTATGACATGTTAAGATGTCACAAGGGCACAGGACTAGAAAAACAAAAGCAGTTTTTCTAGTCGAACAGTCTTTCCACCCCTCCCTGTGAGATAAAAGACCAGATCTGGACTCACCCAGGGTCCTGAGCTAAAAAGCAGAAGGAGACAGAGAACACAAAGAAAAAAATCCAAGCACAATAAGACTTCTGACCAGGTAAACAAAGATTTGAAATTATGCCTTAATGTTTAGAAGAAACAGATCTGGATATAAAATATCATCAATAAATATACATAAGTTCAAAATAATAAAGTTAAAGAAATAAGGTGTATAAAGTTAAGAAACACAATAACACAGAGGTTTTGGACTTTATCTAATGCTCTTTTATACATTTCAAAGATGGGAGAAAAAGGGAGAGAGAAATAAATGACATAACTGAAACTGACATATTATTGATTATGACTTTTATAATATTAACAATCCTCGTTCTTACCTTAATAGTCATACTGGATTTCTATGTCTTCTCAAGGAAGAAGGCTTTAGAAAAACAAGAAAAGGAAAAGTATGACAAGTGGACACAAGCCTTAGAAAATTTACAGAAATTTATAAATCATATTGAGGGAAATGCTAAAATATCAGTGGTGAAACAAAATGAGAGAGATGAAATGTGGAAACAGTCCTCAGGGAAAAATTATAGAAATTTATAAATCAGATCGAAGGAAATGCTAAGATTTCAGAGATAACACAAAAGGAGGAAATTAAAATTGGAGGCAATCACTGGAGAAAAAAATTGAAAAAGTTTATAATAAACACAGAGGAGAATATTAAGATAATAAAAATACAGAAAAAAGAAAATAATAAAAATTAAAAACAAGTCTTAGAAAAAAACTTACAAAATATTGTAAATAAAATTGAAGTAAGTACCAAGATATAGACAGAGAAAGGAAGGCAAAACACAGTCTGCCACCTCCCCAGTTTTGCAACAAGATGGCAAATGGCAGTTTATATATGTTACAAAACCTAAAATGATTTTTCCAGCCATGATAAGGGAATTAGGAGGAGATGAGGAAACTGCACAGGATTATCAAGAATTCCAGTGACAACCTATAGAGGCACAAGATTTTAAAAGGCTTAAGGAAGTAGTAATAAGATATAGCTGATATTCACTATAGGTCAAACAGATACTTAATAACTGGGCTACATAGAATTGTATAAATCCAAAGGATGACAAAGATTTGATGACAGCCATCCTAGAGCCTGGTACTCAATTACAATGGTGAAAGATTTCTTTGATCATGGAGTAGTAAAATAGGACTAGAGGCATTGACATTGTCAAGAATAAGTTACTAGGTGAAGGCCCATATTCTGAATTAAGAGTATAAATTATCCTTGATGATGCAATTGTAGAGCACTTTCATATAATAGCCTTAAATGTGTGGAACAAGGTTAAACAACAGGGAGGAGATGAATCATTTACAAAGATAACCCAGGGTTCAAATGAATCTTTCACTAACTTTTTACAAAACTTAACTATACCTCTAAATAGACCAATAGCAAAACCAACTGCTAGAAAAATATTAATTGAATCACTGGCTTTTGAAAACATTAATTCTGAATACAAAAAAATTCTATAGAACATTAAGCACAAGATGCACACTTGTTTATGAACGGATTAAGAACTATAGATATAGAAGCAAATACTCACAAATCAGTTGTGGCTGGAAAATTGCAGGAGATATAAAAATACAAAATGCTGTCCCCTTAAGCTTTGTGGCCCCAGAGCTCAGCTGCTCCTAGAGGCCAGAATGGAGGAGTGGAACAGTTCTTGGCTGACCCGGGTTGGGGGTGGGCTGAGATGGCTGTGCCCAGCTGGGGGCTGCACAAGACATAAAGCCTTCTGGAAAAAAAATACAAAATGCCCATTGCTGTGCCTCTTTACACCTTAGAATCCTATTGCCTTCCTTGTTACCTAAGGAATGGCCTACTATCATTATTGGTTTAAAAGATTGCTTTTTCACAATCTCTTTACATGTACATAATAGGTAAATGTTTGCTCTCTTGGTACTTACTTTTTTTAATTGGATATTTTGTTTATTTATATTTCAAATGTTATCCTCTTTCCCAGTTTTCACTCTGGAAACACCTTATCCCATCCCCTCTCCCCCTGCTTCTTTGAAGGTGCTCCCCCACCCACCCACACACTCCTGCCTCTCTGCCCTGGCATTTCCCTAAACTGGAGTGTTGAGCCTTCACAGAACCAAGGGCCTCTCCTCTCACTGCCAACCAACAAGGCCATCCTCTGCTACATATGCAGCTGGAGCCATGGGTCACTCCATGTGTACTCTTTGGTTAGTAGTTTAGTCCCTGGGAGCTCTAGTCTGATTGGTTGATATTATTGTTCTTCCTATGGGGTTGCAAACCCCTTCACCTCCTTCAGTCCTGTCTCTAAATCCTCCCTTGGGGACCCCATACTCAGTTCAACAGTTGACTATGAGTATCCATCTCTATATTTGTGAGGCTCTGGCAGAGCATCTCAGGAGACAGCTATATCAGGCTCCTGTCAACAAGCACATCTTGTCATTGGCAATAGTGTCTGGGTTTGATGTCTGTGTATGGGACAGATTCCCAGGTGGGGCAGACTCTGGATGGCCTTTGCTTTCAATGGTTTATGCTCTAAGATCAACAATAGACAAATGGGACCTCACAAACTTGCAAAGCTTCTGTAAAGCAAAGGACACTGTCAATAAGACAAAAAGGCAACCAACAGCTTGGGAAAAGATCATTACCAATCCTACATCTGATAGAGAGATAATATCCAATATATACAAAGAACTCAAGAAGGTAGCCTCCAGAGAACCAAATAACCCTATTAAAAATGGGGTACAGAGCTAAACAAAGAATTCTCAATTGAGAAATATTGAATGACCAAGAACTACCTAAAGAAATGTTCAACAAGCTTAGTCATCAGGGAAATGCAAATCAAAACAACCCTGATATTCCACCTCACACCATCCAGAGTAGCTAAGATCAAAACTTCTGGTGACAGCAGATGCTGGCAAGGATGTGGAGAAAGAGGAACACTCCTCCATTGTTGTTGGGATTGTGAGCTGGTACAACCACCCTGGAAATCAGTCTGGTGGTTCCTCAGAAAATTGGACAGAGTATTACCTGAGGATACAGCTATACTACTCCTGCACATATACACAGAAGATGCTCCAACATGTAAAAAGGATGCATGCTCTACTATGTTCATAGCAGTCTTATTTATAATAGCCAGAAGCTGGAAAGAAGTATGATGTCCTTCAACCGAGGAATGGATACAGAAAATGTGGTACCCAAGATTTTAAACTCTACTAAATACAAAACAAACAAGCAAAAAGGCTTTACATATTTATGTTCATTTAAGAAAATACTAGTAGTGTTGTATTATTTTGAAATATACAGTTAATATGTTTGAAGTTATTTGAAATTTATACTGAGAAAAATGTATGTATTTGCAGTATTGCTGTAGACAAGCATCTACATAACCCTGTTAAATTGGTTGTTTTATATCAAACAACTTTTATAATACTCATTTTTATTGTTATAATATTTTATAAATTTTAAGGAATATGACAAAAAAGATATTGTAGGTATTGTAGAGGGGGTCTCTGAGAGGAGTTGGAGTACAAAAGGGAAACAAGAATGTGATTTAATTCTATTTACTTAAAATATGTTTTTAAATGTTAACAAATTTAGACAAATTGAAATCATGTAACTTTTCTCATCATAATGCAATAAAAGTTAAAAAGAAAGAAAGAAAGAAAGAGAGAGAGAGAGAAAATGTGATACCTTTACACAATAGAGTACTACTCAGCTATTAAAAATAATGACTTCGTGAAATTCTTAGGCAAATGGATGGAACTAGAAAGTATCATCCTGAGTGAGGTAACCCAGTCACAAAAAAACACACATGGTATGCCCTCACTGATAAGTAGATGTTAGCCCAAAAGCTCAGAATACTCAAGATGCAATTCGCAGACCACATGAAACTCAAGAAGAAGGAATATCAAACTGTGGATGCTTCAGTCCTTCTTAGAAGGGGGAACAAAATACTCACAGGAGGAAATACAGAGACAAAGTATGGAGTAGAGACTAAAGGAAACACCATCCAGAGTACTTACTTTTAATAGAAGCTGTCTAGTAAAGAAACTTTCAAAATAAGGAATGTTGAATAGTTCTACTTTATATCAATATTTTGTTAAAAAATAAAAAGCCTTTAGAAATAATTTTTAAGCAGTTTCCTTTTTTCTTTCCAATCCATAATTTACCATTATGTGGATGATGTTTTGGTGGCTGATTCAAATTAGAGACACCTTAGAGAAAATGTTTGATGAAATAAAGAATTTCCGCTTCTTGGGGATTATAAATTGCTTCTGAAAAGATACAAAAAGGAGATTCTGTTAATTATCTAGGATATAAGGTAGGTCTACAAAAGATTCAACCAGAGAAAATATAAATCAGAAGAGACCAATTAAGAACTTTTAGTGATTTTCAAATTTTTCTGGGAGATATTAACTGGCTACAGCATACCATTGGATTGACTACTCAAAAGCTAAGTAATTTATTTCAAACCTTACAAGGTGGTAAAGATTTAGATAGACCAAGAAAATTATCAACTAAGGCAGAAACGAAACTGGATCTGGTTTAAAAAAAAAAAAAAGGAAAAAAAGAAAAGAATTTCTGGAGCCTTGACATTTTATACTGATGCAAATGAATCAGGAAAAGCAGACTATAAATAAAAAAAAGTCAGATGGATGAGAATCCTTATTATTAAGTTAAAAAATCAGAATTATATACAATTTTTATGGTGTTATTAGATTTTCTAGACTCTCTTAATGTAGAAATTAACTCTGAATATAAAAAATGGGTTGTTTTTGTATATAGAAACTACTGAATTTACTAAGGATGATTCTGAATTAACTTCACTATTGATTTAACTATAACAAATGATCAGAAATAGAAATCATCAATTGTATATAACAATTATCAGATCCCATATGTGTCTACAGGCTCTCTAGCATGGTGAAATTGATCAGACACTAATAGGAATGTGCTAGAAGCTTCAGAGTTTCATAAAAAGCACAATGCTAATACAAAAGATATAAATAAAAAAAAACAAGCTTTTTATCACTTGGCAACAAGCCAAGGAAATTATTAGGAAATGTCCTATTTGTTCTTTATATAGCAAAAATCCATTACCTACAGTAATGAAGTAACCAAAGTGGTACCCAAAGAAATGAAATTTGACAAATGAATGTGTTTCCCCTTTTATTAGAAGTTATAGCAATTATGGGAATACCTTCACAAATTAAGACTAACAATGTTCAAGCATATGTCTCTAATAAAATGAAACAGGGTTTTTTTTTTTTACAAATTATAATATAAAACACATTACAAGTATACTACACAATCCTACAGAACAAGCAGTTGTAGAAAGATCTAATCGTATTTTAAAGGAGAGACTTAACAAACAAAAATGATCCACAAATACCCCCAGAGAAAGATTGCATAGTGCTTTACTAACCTTACTTTTTTAAATGTCAATGAATTTAGAAAAAAAAACTATAGCTACTGAAAGATACTGGATCGTGGGGAAAACTGCTGAACTTATCCAGCCTATGTATATTAAGGATGTCTTAACTTCCAAAAGGAGGGAGGAAATGTATTACATTCAGGGAGAGGTTTTGTATATGTTTCCACAGGAAAAGAGGAGCTCTTGATTCCTTCCAATCTGATAGAAATCAGATATGACCTGGGAAGACCCACACCCCCTGAAGATCTTAGCTACAGACAGGAAGAAAGAAATCATTATTACCAACAAATCAAGTAACTTTGAGACTTGCTGAGACATGAAAATGTCTCCAGCCACGACTTCAGCTATACATAGCTGATAAATCTCTGGCTACAGGATTCTCAGGACTTAAACCATTCTTTCAATAGACATAGATAAAATTTATACTACTGCTTGGTTATACAATCCAAACTGACTTATAAAGTAAATCAGATGACTTACTTGCTCAAATAGAGTAGAGAATCATCTATAACTGATTTGTATACATTCATACATATGTTATTGCAGAAATGCATATTGTCTTAAAAGCTTCTATGCTCACAGAGAAAAAACAACCAGACAAGTGGCCCTGAAAAAGATTCACTCTTGATGATGCTGGAAAGGATGCTGAGACACTGAGACATTTTTATTCCAGCATCCTTCCTTTTAAAAAAAAAAAAAATACAAACAAACAAAAAGACCAATGAATTCATGAAATTCTTAGGCAAATGGATGGAACTAGAAAATACCATCCTGAGTGAGGTAAGCCAATCACAAAAGAACACACGTGGCATGCACTCACTGATAAGTGGATATTAGCACAGAAGCTCAGAATACCCAGGATACAATTCACAAACCACATGAAGCTCAAAAAGAAAGAAGACCAAAGTGTAGATACTTCAGTCCTTCTTAGAAAGGAGAACAAAATACCCATTCAAGGAGATGCAGAGACAAAGTGTGGAGCAGAGACTGAAGGAAAGGCCATCCAGAGACTTCCCTAACTGAGGATCCATTCTATATACGGTTACCAAACCCAGACTCTATTGTGGATGCCAAGAAGTGCTTGCTGACAGGAGCCTGATATAGCTGTCTCCTGAGAGGCTCTGCCAGTCCCTGACAAATACAGATGTGGATGCTCTCAGCCAACCACTGAAGTGAGCACAGGGTCCCCATTGATGGAGCTAGAGAAAGGACCGAAGGTGCTGAAGGAAGAATAGCAATATGAACCAACCAGTATCCCCAGAGCACCCAGGGACTAAACCACCAACCAAAGAGTACACATGAAGGGACCCATGGCTCCAGCCACCTGTGCAGCAGAGGATGGCCTTGTTGTACATCAATAAGAGTAGAAGACTTTGGTCCTGTGAAGGCTTGATGCTCCAGTGTAGGGGAATGCCAGGACAGGGAAATAGGAGTGGGTAGGTTGGTCAGTAGGGGAAGGAGTATGGGATAGGTGGTTTTTGGAAGGGATACCAGGAAAGGGGATAACATTTGAAATGTAAATAAAGAAAATATCCAGCATCCTTCTTCATCCTATCTCAGACTGCTTTAATAGCTGTCTTATCAATATCATTTCCAGGACAGTTTCAAAGAAAGCTGCTGGTTCCAATCAGTCTATCCTTGAAGACTGTTACAATCAGGACTTCATTTAAGCTTATATTTTCACAGCACATTGAAACTGGACAACAAATGTTACAGCTAGCTTTCTTAAGACTTGACCATTTTTCCAATTTTCTTGGCCACCAAAAGAAAACTATACCCCAAAATCAGCAGGGATTTTAAGAGAGTGACACCCAATTCTGAAAAAGCAGAATAGATGACTTGATTGTTCTATGGGTGGTGGATGCTTGCCATTAAAAATGTGTTGGTTACAAGCTGTTAAATAGTATTGGTCAGGGAGAAAACAAGGTACAGCAACTTAGACTCTGGGACTTTGATCTTTCTCTTTCCTCTATCCTTCTTTCTTTTTTATGTAGGCGAGAAGAGTTGAAAAGGAAAAAGAGAGGAAATAAGGATAATACAGGAATAGTAGGGACAAAGGGGTAGATTATTGAATCTATTTTTAAACTATAAAGCATTAACAAACCAAAAATTTTACATTGGTATAGATCTTTGTATATTGATGTACAATATATATGTATATATATATATACATATATATTAAACTCTTGTATACTTAGGCAATTCTTAAAAATGCAATATTAAGTCTGAGTCCTTTTAAAAGCAGCACAAACTGTTTATAGTAATTAAATAACACAAGTTAATAGTCAACCAAACTTAGGCCATGTCAGATACTAGTCTAGTTTATTACAAAAATGCATTTCCAAAGTTAAACACACAGTAAATAGCCAGAAACAAATCATGTTTGGCAATTTAGACATAATAAAATATCTTTAAATAGAATATTTTATAGATATCTGAGTTTTTTGAAGCCCAGCTACAGAATATGGTGGTATTTAACAAGGTTTTCTTATTAGAAAGCCTTTTTGACAATGAGACAGGTCTGCTTCTAGCAGTAACCTCATTCTACTTCAAGGAAAATGATAAGCATCGAAGGACCTCCATATGAAGTTTACTTCATATACAGCATGCTAGCTACCAGGCAAAACTGCCCTTACTTCTACTACAGACAGAATGCTGGCTGAAATAGAAAAACAACTGCCAAGCTTTGCCAGGACAAGGTAAGTAAGTTCTTCATAATTCCTGCTTCACAGAAAAATCTGTCATATACTGAGCCAGAAGGCTGAAGGTGAATGCTTCAACATTATAGAGGAATTTGGGGTAATTGTCCAGACCACCAACTGCCTCTGTCACTTCCATAATTGTGGAAGCTTCTTGCCTACACTTCCTACTTATTCAGATAACATTTATTTCTTCTCAAGTCTCTGATGGGTTAGAGGATTAGACAGTATTAGTCTAACAATAAAAGGATAAGTTGTTTAGAATTTAGGAATATGTTTTTAGGTATAGAAAGATGTATTTAGATTAGTAACACAAGTTATGATTTATATTTATATATATATATATATTTATAAAACTCTGAGCTCTGAATAGATAACAGAATACTTTCTCCTAAGTTGCCAAATACAAATGGACTGTAATAAGTAATTGTTCTTATTGTATGTAGTTTTTTATTGTATGTAGTTTTTATTGTGAAATAAAGAGCCTTTTATTGGACTAAAAGGTGAAGATGTTGGGATTGGTCTGGTGCATGGTGCAATCAAATGCTGACCTCTATGCCCTAAGATCAGGTTGCAGCCTGGACATGGGCATTGTTTTGAACAATGTGCTGTAAATAATGTTCCCCATAATCTGATTCACTAATAAAAAGTTAGAGTCTGGGGGTTAGAGATGGCTCGGTGGTTAAGAGCACTGACTACTCTTCCAGAGGTCCTGAGTTCAATTAGCAGCAACCACAGGGTGGCTCACAACCATCTATAATGGGCTGTGTTGCCCTTTTCTGATGTGTCTGAAGACAATGACAATGACAGTATACTCATATACATTTTATATACTTATGTATATGAATATATGATCATGTATGTACAATATACACACACACACACATACAAATGTCAAAAAAAGATTAGCACCTGCAACCTCACAGGAGAGAAAAGAAAGTGGAACTTGAGATCAAGTGGGGGGTCTCAGGTAGAAACCAGGAGAAGGAGGAGAGAAGAAAACAAAGGAGGTTGCCATTAGGTGGGATGGACCAGGAGCACATGGCCAAGAGAAGTTCACCCTAAGGACAGACAACTATAGCAGAAGCTTCCCAAGAGACATTAATTTGGCAAAAAACAGGACATTTATGTATGTTTTAATAGCATGGAAAGATTAATATAGCTGAGAACCTTCCCAGCATAACGCTGACACTTATTAATAAATTACAATTTCTGTGTCATCTTCATGGGAAGAAGACAGGCAAAAGTGGGGTAGAAACACTCAATGGATATTAAGAAACTAAATGGGGTATAGCAACACCCTAAAAACTATTTATAAGAACAAAGGGGCCTTTAAAGAAGTAATTGAATTGAAATAATGTCATAAGGGAAGTGCCCTAAGCCAATATGGCTTGTATCCTTATAATAAGAGAGAGAATTGGGGAGGGGGGTGGAGAGGATGACCAGACACCAGAAAAGACCATGTTTTAACACAACAAGAAAGTAGTCATATCTAGCTCAAATACAGAGACCACATGAAAAAAACAGATCTAAAGGCACCTGATCTTGCAGTTTCTAGAACTATGACAGAATATGTCTTGGTAGCTTCAACTCTTTGTGAAGTAGACCAGATGTACTTAAAAAGTACACAGAGTACTTTTTCTCTGTATCAATAATTCCCAAATTAACACATTAAGTCCTGGCCTTTTAAAGGTTTCTGGTTGGCTGCCCAAAGGAAATAGCATTTAACATGTCCACAGGCAAATTGCCACTGAGTTCTCCTGCTCTATCTCCAACTGGCAATGAAAACAACTCCCTCTACAGACAGCCATCCTGAACTAGAAACATGGGAGCCTTCTCCCTGACCTCACATCCAATTACAGACCTGCTGAACCTCTCTCACTACGATTGCTTATTGAGTCCCATCCTCTGTGCCCTTGCCATTACATAGGTCCAAACTCTCATTATCTCTTACCTGGGCCATTGAAACAGCCTTCTAATTGGTCCCCCTGCATCCAATCTTGGCCCTGTAAGTCAATGTCTTCCAGAGTAGCTAGAATTTTTTACATAAATTGCAAATTGAATTTTCCTCTCACTTCCATCTCCTTAACCTGATCATAACATCATCTCTTACCTATCCTACACATCCTTTCAGCCTCTTCTTTTGCCCCTCTTCAACTTTAAAGATATGGGACTAATGTGACACTATCTACAGACAGTGGGCCCCATGCATCTTCTCCCATGTTAGTCACTGTATGAAATCCTGCTTCTCCCTTCCTTTTCTCAACCTTTGAGATAAAGTCCAGGTATGTTGTGCCCTTCAAAAAGCCACCTCTGAGAGTCATGGATGAAGCTGAGTAGTTTTTCTTTACCAGAGCTCCTTAAGCAGCTCCCAGTAGATACCTCAGTGATTCATATTTCCTATCTACTATTATTTTATAAAGCTTTAAAATATTTTATATTTTAATTGTGTATTATGAGAAGAAAAACTTCTGTGTGTCCTCCTGGGTACCTGGACCTATACCTGTGCACAGATATCAATAAACATTTATTGGGTAGATCTTGTGAGCACAAGCCCCAAGTTGCAAACCTTCTGCAATCCAGTGTAGAAGAGGAATGCTGGAGAGGTACCTGGATCCCTATAGCCTCTCAACTTTAGTCTTTCAGCTCCAAGGTAGAGAGGGACTAGCTTCAGTTACCGAATCATAACTATTTATTTATTTATTTATTTATTTATTTATTTATAGTGTGTGGATATATATTCTACCAGTTGGGTTCAGGGATTGAACTTAGGTTGATGACAAGCCCCCTTACCCACTGAGACATCTTCCTGGACCCAGATACATGCATTTTGAAATGTATATGTTCGGTGGCTACCCAAGTCAGCGGCCAGAAAGCAGTTGGTAAAGACTGAGTGTTCAAAGGCAAACATAGTTTATTATTCTAGAATCCCTGAAAACTGTTCATTAACAAAGAAATAGCCATTTACTTGTGAATTAATACTGAAGTCCTAATCATATTTTGTATAGATCAGAGTTTCTCAGTCTTGGCACCTCTGACATCTGTGCTGGATTTTCTTTCAGAGCAAAGAGGTCCTATGTACTCCAGAGCACTTAGTGGCATCCCCCACTCCTACCTGCCAGATGTCAGGAGCCTCTCACCTCCTATGTATGATAACAGAAGGTCTCGAAATGCTGTCAGATGCCCTGGCTAGAGAAAAAGCTAGAGCTGTGATGGTATTGAAGAATGGGACTGCCCACAGCACAGTCTTGACCTTCAATGTCAGTTAAGCCTCCCACAACATTTCTGAAGGCAAGGATTCCCAGAACACTTCACATGGCCCCTTAGGAGAGCATTTATTCTTCATAAGAACAAATCTGCCAGAGTTTATCATATGTTTTTAAAGGCATTTAAATCAACTGCATGTAAAACCTTTAAGAGTTTTTCTAATATAATTACCTTGTAAAAAGATGAGATCATGTCATTTATTGTTCTATAAAAATGTAGGGTTGCTTTAAAAAAGCAACCATGTGCTGATTCCCATTTGGAAATGAAAGAGGTCTATAATTTAATTTGAAAGCTGCTCCCTCTGCCTAAGAGGGAGGGAGACAATGGAAGAGGAAGGAGCAAGGGGAAGAAAAGAGCAATGGGAGTTGTTTGATCCAAATACAAAGAGGGAGCATCTCTGTTAACTCCCTGTTGCCTTTGCTCTTGGCCTGAAAGGGAGCATCTCTGTTAACTCTCTGTTGCCTTTGCTCTTGGTCTGACTCGAACTCATTGCTGTTGATCAGTGGGGTCAACATTAGAACAGTGAGTTCTATTACTCAGCCTGATCAAATTCTGATGGACACAGCTTACATGTTCAAGATATTCTATTAATAAATAGATTTAACATGAAAACTACACTAGCCTATTCTTAAAGTTATTTGAGGTAAAGGGGATGCTTCCCATGCTAGGATATGTGAGATATTTTTTAATGTTCTGCACAGATATGAACTCTATCCTCTGAAAGTTTATGATCTAGATGGGGAATATAAAAATTAATGAAATAGTCACAGTGATGGGGGGATGTAATTACAAATTGAATAAATGCTATGAAGAAAAGTAATTAAGGAACATGACCTAGACTTTTGGAGCTGACACTTGAATTGAGCTCTGAAGAAGAAACCTGGGTTTAACTAAGACATAGAAACGCAGACACAGATGGAGGGAACAGTCTGAGTAAATGCTCTTGTCTGAATGAAGCATTGTGGGAACTGGACCAAGAGTCTGATGGGGACCTTGTGTATCTGAGAACATGACAAGGCCTGGTTGTTTATGTGAAAAGACCACCCATGAAGTGCAGGCTAAAAAATCACCAGGCTCATGTTGTAAAGAATGATTAATATGGCAGGCTAAAAAGAGATGCAAAGAGAGTCTAATGGTGTATCTATATCCAGATCCTGGTTCTTCTTTGCAAGTTCAGGCAGAAGGAATTACTCACTCTGTATACAAATGCTGAAAGCACTGGGCCAGAGCAAAAAAAACAATCACTAGGTCAAGAAGTCTGTCACAGAGGTCACCACACATGAGACATCCAGACAGGCAAATCCATTGAGACAGGAAGATAGTGGGTGAAAGGAATGTGCTCCAATGAACACGTGAGTCCTTGGGTTGTAGATGGAAATTATCTAGAATTAGACCATTGTAAAGGCTGCACAGCTTAATATACTAAAAACCAATGGACCAAATTCTTATGGGATCAGGGCTTCGTGGTATCTGAATCACATCCCAATAAACCAATTTCAAAAAAAAAAAAAAAAAAAACAAACCATCACTGTGTTCTAGGACAAACTAAGTTCTAAGTTCTAGGTAAATATAAGGTCAAGAGCTACCATTCACAATTCTCAATTTTAAATTCCTGTCTTCTAAAGCATCCCTCCCCTCCTAAAATTCAATCAGGCAGAATATAAGGGTCCTATTAAAATAGAGACATTTAAAGAGGAGCAGCTGATCAATGATTGACAGAGAGCTCTGTAATCCCCAAATCACACTTTTTGTTAAGAAAAATTATGAGTGAACCAACTACTCGGAATTAGATCAATTGGAATTTTACTATTTTGTCAATGCAATCAAATAGCAGATTTTAACTTTCAGAATGATTGTCATTTTCTACCCAGACAGGCACTTAGCAGATGTGTGACATCAATACTGGTCTCCAGCCTTAGCTTTCTGCATGAATTTCACAGGGTAATAATTGTACAAGAACATTTTTTAAAACACAAATCTCAACTACGTCATTATTACACTGATTGCCGGCTAAGTCATCAGTCTTTACATTAGACCAGAATCTCACTAACACTATTCTTTTAAGGAGTACATCATGTAAGATGTGTGTAAATTCTCTAATTACCATGGCTACAGCCTATCCTTAAACTCAAATTTACACTGATATTAGAGAAAAAGAATCCTGTATATTGACATTGCCTTGGTCCGAATTCATTCTGGTATTACAGAAAATCCAACTCAACATAATATAACTGGAAATATAATGTCCTTTAACTGTAAAATTCAGAGGATGGGAGCTTCAGGCACAACTAGATCCAGAGCACTCAGATCTCTCTGCTGCTAAGCTGGCTTCTTTTGCTGACTCAAGTATATCTCTCCTGGGTGATGGATAGAAACAACACCTCCTTCTCTGCCATTCTAGGCAGCAAACTATCAAGACTTGGGACTTCTAATTGAGCCTAGTGCTCAGTCGCAGGTCTATCACAGTGTCTGAGAGAATTCGACAAGCTGATTTCCTTAGCCTAGATCACCAGTTCATCCACCTAGGATAGAATGCCACTTAGCACATACAGGTTGTGAATACTTAGATAATTAATGAAGATGGGGGAAAACAAATCCCTGCCATAAGTGCCAGTATTATTGCCGAAAGAGAGGAGAACCACAGCTAGTTGGAAAAACAACAAATTCCCATCATACTTTCATTTAAAAGACAACCCATATAAATGCCCTCAAACAGTAGAGAGCCCAGATGACAAAAGGCCTCTTCTCAGAGCTTGTCCCCTTTTCTACTTTGTTCTGCCTGTGGGAAGAACTCCCTTTATGATATGACCTTAGCTATCACATTGATTGCTGTGGTTTACAACAGAAATGTCAAACTCAGCCCATGGTTTGATCCCTACCCTGGGGTGCCCTTAGGAAGTGACAGACCCTTTAAGAGGGAAGTCTAGTGAGACATCTTCAAGTCATTAGAGGTGTGTCCTCCAAGGGGATGTGGGACTCTGGCGTCTTCCTGTTTCCTTTTGGTCTCGAAGCCATGAGATGAGTGTTGCTTAATCAGAATTTCTCCAAAACCTCAGAGCAACTGACCATGGCCTCACTAGAGTCCTAAAAATTATGAGTCAACATAATTTTCTCTTCAAATATTATCCCCAGCATTTGTTATACTAGTAGAAAGATGACTAATACACCATCCTTTGTGGATATCTCTAAACCCTGCTGAAAGCTTTCAAAATAATCCCTTGATTAAACCCTTCATGAATTATCATAATTTGATTGCACTATCTATTTCCTACTGAGGTGTTCTCTCTCTCTCTTCTCTCTCTCACTCTCTCTCTTGCTCTCTCTCTCTCTCTCTCTCTCTCTCTCTCTCTCTCACACACACACACACACTCAAACACATACACACACACACACACACTCAAACACATACACACACACACACACACACACACACACTCCACACAGAGTGGTAGCCATACTTACTACACAACCCCACTTAATCTTTTCTGATCATTCTCATATCTTCCCCATGAGGTTAATGTTATGGCTATCTATTTGACAGATAGAGACACAGACTCAGAGAGGTTAAGCGACTTGCCCAAGGTCCCCACATCTAGTAAGCACTAGCTGATTCTGGAAGCAAAGTCAAAATTGTTGTTCAGAAGTGTTGTCTCTGGTCTAAACACAACTTCTAAATCTGCTTTTTTTATTGTTTTTCTTCACACAGCAGCAAACATATCACTATTCTGTAGATCTGAAATGGCTGGTACAAGGGATCCATTAGTAAAGAATCATATAAACACAACTATGTGACTCTGCTTTACACACATACACACATCTGTGTCCTAAAAGGAACTATCAAATATTACATTTTTATTCAGAATATAGCTCCTTAGGTTGGTATTGATATCAGAGGAACTAATTCTAGGCATCCAGTTCTTATCTCCTCTACAAAGTCTTCTGACATAGCAGTGAGGATGGGCCACCAGCTCTGATCTGAAACATCCATCTCTACCCTAGCAGGCATCCATAGTAACTCTGCTATCTGCTACCCCCTCACCCCCCACTGCTGGCCCTGCCCCATATCCAAGACTCTTGTCATAGTCAATGATTCTATTACTACAGTGAAACACCATTACCAAAAATGCAAGTTGGGGAGAAAAAGGTTTCTTTGGCTTATATATTTCCGGATCTATAGCCCATCATTGAAGGAAGTCAGTACACAACAAGCTCAAACAGGGCTAGAACCCAGAGACAGGAGCTGTTGCAGAGGCCATGAAGGGGTGCTGCTTACATGGCTTGCTTCACATGGCTTGCTCAGCCTGTTTTCTTATAGAACTCAGGACCAACATCCCAGAGACAGTACTACCCAAATGGGCTGGGGGAGGGCCTGAAGCCCTGAAGCCAGATCTTATGGAAGCATTTTCCCAATTAAGGTCGTCTCCTTTCTGATAACTCTAGCTTGTGTCAACTTGATGCAAAACCAATCAGTACACACACAGCCATTCTCATTTAGCCAACAGATTTTAGGTGACAAGAAGTGTGCCATTCTTTTTATAGTGCCTGATACATACATGTGCCAGGTCCATGTCAGTATTTCCCTCCCAAGTCGAATAGGCAGAAGCAATCGATAGGAGATCCCTCAACAGAAGCATGGATTGCAGCCACTAAGATTGCACCCAGACTCTCAGTCTGTGAGTTTGGATAGTAGGGTACAATCTAATCAGGAAATGAGTTTCTCACATGTATATGTGCTAATAAATCTTTAACTATCTCATATATTTTGGGCCAGTCATGATCAAATACTTAAATATACTGGCGATAATAATCAGATTAATCACTGTTGGGGGAAAGACTTCAGAACACAAACTAATGACATTCAAAGGAGGACTCTAATTTAGGCAACCGTACCCTCCCAGTGTTAATTTCTTGGTTGTGATCTTCACCCTGGTTATGTGATCCATTACATAGAGAAACTGGATGAAGGGTAATGAGCAAGTTTTGTACCGATCTCAAACATTTCCTATACAATCTCCAATTGCAGTTCAAAATGAAACTGTCCTACACCACAGTCTTCCAAGCCAGACTCTTATCAACTCCTACAGGGATAAAATTTCACAAGACTTCAATGAGGTGCCGCACAATGTGTTATGTAGGATCACAGACGCTTTGAATTTGAAGAGAATCTTATCAGTGACAGCCCATTGTGCTGCTCTTGATGGAAACTTCTCAGTAGAGTCTGACAGCCCACAGCCTTTACCAGGCCTTCTCTAGGGACAGCAGTGTAGCACATCACCAAATGGTTGCTGGAATTGCTGGTGATGTCTTCCTTCTTTATTCCATCAAGCCGTGTGTATATATATACTTACATATATGTGTGTGTGTTTATGTGCATGTGTGTGTGTGTATAACAATAATTAATGAGAAAGAGGCCATATATTTGTAAGAGAACAAGGAGGAAGTATGTAGGAAGGTTTGAGAGAGGAAAAGCAAGAAGGAAGTGATATAGGTAAGAGAAAAGAGTCAAAAGGTGTATACACCTTGATTTATATGATTTCTCTTATTCAATTTAAGATAATCTATAGTGACAACTGGTCAGTAGTTTCTTGGGAAAAGTGGGTAGTATGGGAAGGGGTAAATGAATGTACTAAAAAGTAGTTCAGAAAACATGGATGGTGACAGAGATGTTCTCTTCTTCCACTGTGGTGACTATTTAGCATATAATTGCATGTCAAAGCACACTAAACTGTAATTTTAAACATTTCTGTTGTATCTCAGAAAAGCTATGAAAAGAATAGAGGGGCATAAGAAAAGGAAGGAAGGAAGAAAAACAGGAAGGAAAGAAGGAAGAGAGGAAGGAAGAAATGAAAGAAGGAAGGGAGGAGTTAGCCTCAGAAGCTAAGCCAGCCAAGGGCATGTCTCCAGCAGAGCTCTTGAAGGCCAGCTGCATATAGTCACAAAGTGAAGGTTTCTGGAATTTGTCTCTTTTACTCTCTTGGTTTTTCTTTCTTTCTATTGGTTATTGTCCAACCTGGTTCCCTTTTGGTGACAAGATGGCTGCTACGTTTATAACCAGGGAAAAGAGAGGTTTGTTTTGTTTTGGCTTTGTTTTATTCTACAATGGGTGAAATGAAATACATGTCTAATGTTGACTTCACTGATCTGATATGGGCTATGTGGAACTAGACAGTGCTGATGGCCAGTCTTGGCTACATGTCTATTTCTCAGGGAAAGCCAAGGGAGTAGGCTAGTTGACCTAGACAACAGGAATTGAGGTTTGGAGACATGCTCTATCCAAAAGACACATTAGCCCAAAGAAATGATGGATGCAGGCTGGGCCATGACATCAGCTCAGCACCACTTCACCCTTATAGGGAAAGGGCAGGGCAGCTCATCAACACACCGGGGTGCCATCTTGTTCACATCTTTGTTCTACAAGGCAGTAGCTTTAGAGTGTCCAAAGATGACCCTGCTTTCCATGCAGGTCTGCCTTGATTCTTCTGAATGCTTAATTTTAACAGGTCTGGTTAGACAGGTTTGTAATCCCAACCACTAGGAGACTAAGAAAGTAGAATGACAATTCAAAGTCTGCCTGGACTACGAAGCCAGTTCAAGGCTAACCCAGTTGTCTTAGCAAGATTCTGTATCAAAGTAAAAATTAAATTAAATTAAACTTAAAGTTTTAGGAACACAGCTCAGTGGAAGAGTGCTTTTATAGCTTGCACAAGTCCTGGGTATCATTCCAAGTACCAGAAAAAGAAAGAAAACCAGGAAGAGGGGATGGAAATAAAAGAAAACAGGAGCAACAGATAGAAAGGAAGTCAGGCAAGAAAAAACCCTAATCTTCAGAGTTTTCTCTTTCAGCTTTCCATGAGCTACTGTTTAATGAGATTTCAGGTGTGTCCAAGGAATGGGATGCAGATTTACATGCCTAAGAGACTAATCTCAGGGATGATTTTTTTCATGAGAGAGCCAAAGTTCCATAATCATACAGTCTAAACCCAAGGGGCCAGGAGCAAAGTGGCTAATGCCCTAATGTTGAAATCAAGGTGAAAATCTCATCTCTGTTACTTCTCTTGTGTATGTAGGTTTACCCATGTGCCTGTTTGCTCAGTTATAAAATGGTAACTGTACCTAATAGCTGTATCATAGCATTCCTTGTGTTGATTCCTATAAAGTCTCTGAGATTACTTATTCTTCTCCTCACCATGTATGGCCCAACAGATGTTTATGTCAGGGATGGTACTTGTGCTACAATTTGGGAAGCAGGAGACATGTACTCAAAAATGTTCTTTGAAGTACTTCGAGATTTGAGGGTTCCATGTCTTTCCACATCTTTATTCTGGTTTTTAAAAGTTCTGATATAGCTATCTATGGCAGTTGTCTTAGTTAGGGTTTTACTGCTATAAACAGACACCATGACCAAATGTTGTCTTAAAAAGACAACATTTACTTGTGTCTGGCTTATAGGTTCAGAGGTTTGGTCCATTATCATCAGCATGGCAGTATCCAGGCAGGCATGGTGCAGGAGGAACTGAGAGTTCTACATCTTCATCTAAAGGATGTTAGGAAAAGACTGGTTTCCAGGCAGCTAGGAAGAGGGTCTTAAAGGCCACATCCACAGTGATGCACTTCCTCCAACAAGGCCACACCTACTACAACAAGGCCACACCTACTAATAGTGGCACTCCCTGTGCCAAGCATTCAAACCACCACAGTGGTGAATGCCTTCAATTCCTGAATTTGGGAGGCAGAGGCAAGTAGATCTCTCTGAGTTTAAGCCAGCCGCAGCTACATAGTGAGACCCTGTCTCAAATAAACCTTTTTCACACAGACTTCCACATGAGAATCCAATTGATGAGGAGTTCTTCAGGAAAGTTTTCCAAGAAAACTTTCTGGGAACTGCCACATCAAACACTGAAGCCCTCAACATGCTATTGCTTTATTGCTCTGTATGGGGAGGGCAAGCCACAGGGGCACCGTGCTTCCTTTCCCCGTACCTGTGGAACATTACCGTATGGGTCTACAGAATCTATAAGAGACACACGGCTTGATGGAATAAAGAAGGAAGACATCACCAGCAATTCCAGCAACCATTTGGTGATGTGCTACACTGCTGTCCCTAGAGAAGGCCTGGTAAAGGCTGTGGGCTGTCAGACTCTACTGAGAAGTTTCCATCAAGAGCAGCACAATGGGCTGTCACTGATAAGATTCTCTTCAAATTCAAAGCGTCTGTGATCCTACATAACACATTGTGCGGCACCTCATTGAAGTCTTGTGAAATTTTATCCCTGTAGGAGTTGATAGATAGATAGATATTCCTAAATACATAGATACACCCTGATCAGTTTGTATAGCATCACTTTTTTGTTTGTGTATTCAGACTGATCTTTTGTTATGGGATAATGAGTTGGCATGCTCTTCCATGGGGAAGACTATTTTCCCACTCTCAGCTTTCCTTAGTTGCCTGTGCATGTCTATTTTATTTTGTCTATCTTTTTTTTAACTTTTTGGGTTTTTTATTTTGTCATATTCCTTAAAATTTATCAAATATTGTAACAATAAAAATGAGTATTATAAAAATTGTTTGATATAAAACAACAATCAATTGAATAGTCTTATGTAGATGCTTGTCTACAGCAATACTAAAAATACATATTTTTTCTCAATATAAATTTTAAATAACTCAAAACATTGTGTATTTTAAAATAATACATCACTACAAGTATTTTTTTAAAAGAACATAAATAGATAAATAGATGAAGTCTTTTTGTTTCTTTGTTTTGGTCTTAGTAGAGCTTAACATCTTGGCTCTTACTGTGGTACAAGCCCAAAATAAGAACAATTTTTAGACATTGGAGTTCATTGTAATAAGGATGTACTTCAATGACCCTCACATCACCAAAGAATTTTACCTCTATCATAGCTAAGCTAAAAGTTGATAGTTCTGCTATGCCAAGGAATGAATTGTAGGCATGATTTTTGGAGACAGATTTCTTGCTGTGGTCAAAGCTATTTGACTTGAGTAAATGTCTTCATTCTCAGCCCACAGATAACAGGTTACATTCATTTAGGAAATGGTGTGTATATTAAGATGGTCTATACATGAAGTCATTCACCAACTGTTTGAATGAACAATAATTCTGCTTGGAGGGTGGCACAGACATTAGGTGAGGGTAAGAATCTGGTTCATTGGCTGTGATGAATTTTGAAAAGCATTCATCTCAGAGAAAGAATAACTTATAAAGTCCTTTTCTTCAAACTTAATACAATAATTACAAACATCAAGCAAAGCATTCAGTCTCACTCTTTGTTGTTCTCTTATAAAAATCCCTCCCAAGTTAATTGTTTACATTTCTTTTGGCTATATAAATATACTTGAAATATGTAAGCTGTTCTCAAAACCATAATAGAGTATAAAAACATCAAATAAACAATCCTACTAATAGAGAGGCTGAGATAGGAGAAACCTGATTTCAAGACCATTATGTGGTACACAGCAAGATACTGTCATGTATAAACAAGCAGAAAGTGTATGTAGATTGTACAATATTGGACCTATTTCTCCAATTACCAAATTAGAGAGACCACTGGATGACAATCAACAAATTTCTAATTCCTCATATTTTTGGATTTCAATTGATTAGGATATGTTGGTAATATTAATTTTCATATTAAGATATTAATAAAAAGTAATTATTACTTCCTGTTATTTTTGTTGTTAGAGATGGAATTAAGTTTGTGTGGGTTTGTTGAAATATTACTTTCTTGATTCTTCTAGGATGTAGTTTTGCTCCTTATGTTGATGTTTTCCATCTATTAT
This sequence comes from Montemys delectorum, assembly GCA_019843815.1. Classification (NCBI taxonomy): domain Eukaryota; kingdom Metazoa; phylum Chordata; class Mammalia; order Rodentia; family Muridae; genus Montemys; species Montemys delectorum. The sequence continues at coordinate 5,403 of JADRCD010076172.1, read as the reverse complement.
CCTTTGTAGGGCTGGATTTGTGGGAATATATTGTGTAAATTTTATTTTGTCATGGAATATCTTGTTTTTTCCACCTATGGTAATTGAGAGTTTTGCTGGGTGTAGTAGCCTGGGCTGGCATTTGTGTTCTCTTAGGGTCTGTATGACATTTGCCCAGGATCTTCTAGCTTTCATAGTCTCTGGTGAGAAGTCTGGTGTAATTCTGATAGGCCTGCCTTTATATGTTACTTGATCTTTTTCCCTTACTATTTTTAAAATTCATTCTTTGTTTAGTGCATTTGATGTTTTGATTATTATGTGACAGGAGGAATTTCTTTTCTGGTCCAGTCTGTTTGGAGTTCTGTAAGCTTCTCGTATGTTCATGGGCATCTCTTTCTTTAGGTTAGGGAAGTTTTTTTTCTATAATTTTGTTGAAGATATTTATTGGCCCTTTAAGTTGGTATTCTTCACTCTTCTTCTATACCTATTATCCTTAGGTTTGGTCTTCTCATTGCATCCTGGATTTCCTGGATGTTTTGGGTTAGGAGCTTTTTGCTTTTTGCATTTTCTTTGACTGTTGTGTCAATGTTTTCTATGGTGTCTTCAGCCCCTGAGATTCTCTCTTCCATCTCTTGTATTCTATTGGTGATGCTTGCATCTATGACTCCTGATCTCTTTCTTAGGTTTTCCATCTCCAGGGTTGTCTCTCTTTGTGATTTCTCTATTGTTTCAATTTCCATTTTTAGATTCTGGATGGTTTTGCTCATTTCCTTCACCTGTTTGATTGTGTTTTCCCGGAGTTCTTTAAGGGATTTTTGTGTTTCCTCTTGAAGGGCTTCTAGCTGTTTACCTGTGTTCTCCTGTATTTCTCTGAGGGAGTTATTTATGTTCTTCTTAAAGTCCTCTATCATCATCATGAGAAGTGATTTTAGATCTGAATCTTGCTTTTCCGGTGTGGGTGTGTCTAGGACTTGCTATGGTGGGAGAATTGGGTTCTGATGATGTCAAGTAACCTTGGTTTCTGTTACTTATTTTCTTAAGCTTGCCTCCTGCCATCTGGTTATCTGTAATGCTACCTGCCCTGGCTAAATCTGACTGGGGCCTGTCCTTCCTGTGATCCTGGTTGTGTCACAACTTCTCAGAGTCAAAGTGTCTCTGTGATCCTGTGATTCTTGGATCCTGTGATCCTGGACCGGTTAGAGCTCCCAGGAGTGGAGCTTCCTCTAGGTGTTGTGAGAATGGCTGCAAAATTTGCACCCAAGATCTGCCTAGGGCACCAGCCCAGACAGACTGGAAGGATCCCGTGCCACAGGGTTCCTGATGGTCCTGGTGCTCGGGCAGATGTTGTATCCTCCTCCCCTCTGATCCTCTGATCTTTGGCTTGTTAGAGTGCCCAGGAGTGGAGGTTTCTCTGGGTGCTGTGGGACTGGCTCTTTGGTTGCTTTTCTTAAGCTCATATTTAGACAATTACATTGGTAAAATTTTATGGATGTGGCTTCTGACATTAGTAGGAGACACAGTCTCATAGAAAACTCTCTAATCCTCTGGCCCTTAAAATCTTTCTGCCTCCTCTTCTATAATGTTCCCTGAGCCTAGGGTACTAGAGTTGTTTTGTAAATGCATTTTTGGAGGGCCTGGTTTCCACAGATCTGAATTTTCTCTGGTTGTGATTTTCTAAAATGATCTCCATCTGTTACAAAAAGAAATGTCCTTAATGAGGAGTAAAACCTACACTAATCTGTGAGAATAGAAACAAATATTTAGGCTGTCTTATGGATTATGCTTGTTTAGTGGAGTAATAGTTATAGGTTCTCCTTCAAGATCTATGGCTTCACTAGCCATGAGTACTTGGCTACGTTTTGAGCACCAGGGAGGATTTCTATCTTGAGTGGGACTTAAATCTAATTAGAAAGCCATTGGTTACCACCAAGATATATGTGCCACTACTAACTTGCCTTAGAGTTTACTATTAGAGGAACTTAGTAGTTACTAATAACCACAGGTAACTAAGGAACACTGAGGGTGGGAAAATAGTCTTTCCCAGAGAAGAACATGCCAATTGGTTATCCAAAACCAAAGATCAGCCTGAAAACATACAAACAAAAAGGTAATGCTATATAAATTTAGCAGGGTATATCTAAGTATTTAGAAATATGAGTGTGTGCATAGCAACAATTAATAAGAAAGAGATATACCTTAGGAAGAGAACAGGGGCTTCAGGGAGGAAAAGTTAGGGGGAAATGATGTCAGTAAACCTTAGAGTCATCTTTCCATGCTAGTCATTACTGAACCCTTAAGGTTATCCTGCCATGCTGGCCATTGTATTTCATAGGCATCATAGCTGGGTAAAATTATTGATTGCTTCCCTCCTTTAAAAGCTTGTGCTAGGGGGACTGGCGAGATGGCTCAGCGGGTAAGAGCACTGACTGCTCTTCTTCCAAAGGTCCTGAGTTCGGATCCCAGCAACCACATGGTGGTTCACAACCACCCGTAATGAGATCTGACGTCCTCTTCTGGTGTGGCCTGAAGACAGCTACAGTGTACTTAGATATAAAAAAAAAAAAACTTAAAAAAAAAAAAAAAAAAAAAAAAAGCTTGTGCTGTACCTTCTAGTACCATGAAAGCTATTCCTCAGGGGAGAAACATTCAGTTCAGTTCCAGCTCAGGAGCACTGACCCTATCTGGAGTGCATGATATCTTCAACAATAAGAACTTAACTTCCACTTCTTGGAGGCAACCAAGGTTCTAGCAATAACCTATATGTTTCAAGAGTCTCTTGAACAACCTTAACCAATAATTATAGAAGGCTTCATGTGCCTGCTTTTGGCACATGCCTATTTTGTGTTGATTTTAAAATGATCTTTGGCTTTCGGAGAGAACATTATCAGCCCAGGTAAGGACATCTCTTTTAAATTATAATGCATATTTATAAAGACACACACATACAAACACACACACACACACACATACACACACACACACACACACACACACACACACACACATATATATTATTAAGTGTTTTTTAACCTTCCATCCTTCTATATTTATCTCTCCCCTATATGCCTAATTGGAGCCCGTGGTAATGTAGTTATCACAGTCTCTTACTTTTATTGCTCTGTAGTATTCCATAGAAAGAATATGCCAGAGTCTGTTTATCCATTTCTCTGCTGGTGGATTCTTAGATTATCTTCAGGTTCCATATATAATAATAAAGTACAAGGGCTGTAGGGACAGATTGTTGGTTAAAAGCACTTGTTGCTTTTTCAGAAGAATCAAGAGCAGTTCCCAGGATCCACTTGGTGGCTCATAACTATTGGAACTACAGTACCAGGGAGTCTAATGGACTCTTCTGTCTTCTGAAGACACGTAGTACACATACATACTTTCAAACAAAACAACTGTATACATAAAAATAAAGCTACATTCTAAAAAGAACAAAATACAATGAATATTTTTGTTCAAGTCTCTGTGTAGACATATGCTTTCATTTTTGATTAAGCAGCTATCTAGTAGTAAAGGAAATGAATTTCAGAGAAAATATGTATTTAAATTTTTAGGAAACAGCCAAACTATTTTACAAGGCAATTGTACGATTTTGCATTCCCATGAACAGTGTAACAGAGTTTCCATTTCATATGGCCACCAACATTGGGTAAATCAATCTTGTCAAAATGTAGCCAAACTGATGGACATGTGGCATTTATTCTAGGTTGTACCCTGCATTTACATAAAAATAATGTTGAAAATGAAGGAAAAATAACACGGAGCCTATTTTCTGCACTTCTAAGGTCTCCCACGTCTCTTTAGAGAAGCCCCTGTTCACATTCTTGCTCATTATTCTGTTGGGCCAATTTCTAACTTATGTGTCTATGAATTCCTTGTGTATATTATATTTGAATCTTTTCTAATATGCATGACTTGCAAATATTTTTTTCTAGTCTGTGGTTTATCCCATCTCACTCATACCAATAAGTTCGAAAGACCAGATTTTGTTTTACTGATGACAGAGTTCTTGATTTTACTATGATTATGATATTGCTATTATATCTAATTTTGTCTAGCTCCATGTCATAAAGGCTTCTTTACTGACTTCTTGTGGAAGTATAATGCTATTTGGTTTCATATATAGATCTGTTGTTCACTTTAAGTAAATTTTTATGTGTAACATGAGTTATGGAATGGCGTACCTGTTGGTACACATGAATACACAATTGTTAGAGACCATTTAAGATATTATTCTTTGAACTGTCTTTCTTAAAAATCTATTAACTGAATACATTAAAAGAGATGTAGGAGGAGTGGCAGAGATTAACTATGGAGCAGAGACAGAAAGAAGGACAAGCATATAGCTATCTCCTAAGAGGCTCTGGCAATACCTGACTAATACAGATGTAGAGGCTCACAGCCATTCATTGAACTGAGTACACGGTCCCCAATGAAGGAGTTAGAGAAAGGTTCTATGGAGCTGAAGGGTTTGCAGCCCCTTAGGACGAACAACAATTACTAACTAGTACCCTCAGAGCTCCCAGGGACCCAACCACCAATCAAGGACTATACAGGGTGGGATTGAATGTACTGGCAGCAGGTATATAGTAGAGGATTGCAAATTCAATCATCAATAGGAGTAAAGGACCTCGGCCTTGTGAAGGTTTTGTGCC
>JADRCD010076171.1:0-13618 GCA_019843815.1 Montemys delectorum | reverse complement strand
GAGGAGGAGGAGGAGGAGGAGGACGAGGAGGACGAGGAGGAAGAGGACGAGGAGGAGGAGGAGGAGGACGAGGAGGAGGATGAGGACGAGGAGGAGGACGAGGACGAGGAGGAGGACGAGGAGGAGGAGGGGAAGGACGAGGAGGAGGACAAGGAGGAGGAAAGTTTCAATGCCTTCAATGAACTTTCCACCACTAACATTCTGGAAATTAATTGCTGTGAGAACAAAAAGAAAAATTTGAACAGTGGCTGATTCAAATATATACACACTATATACATGGACAGAGAGAGAGAAAGGGACAAAGGGAAAGGGAGAGGCAGAGAGAGAGAGAGAGAGAGAGAGAGAGAGAGAGAGAGAGAGAGAGAGAGAGAGAAATCCTAAGTGATGTGCTACAGTTTCCAGTGTCACCAATTTGCAATGGAGGCCAGGGAAAGATGGAAGAGCAGAGCAGTGCTTAAGCTGTAGAGAGACGCTGAACCATGCCAGTGTCCAAGGCCTGAGATTCCTCCAGAGGCCATGTTGACGTACATGATCTAGATTGCCACCTGAGCCCACATTGACATCTGCGGGCCATGCTGCCACCAGGGGGCCATGTCCAGGTCCATGACCTGTTGTGGTTTATGTGGCCTGCATGTTTCATGTTACCATTGAAGGCCAGGCAGATGTCCACAGTCCCTGGCAGTACATATGACCATGTTGGCCATGCTGGCAATGAATGAGTCTGTGGTCTTCTGCAGGCATGGGCCATGCTGATGTCTATGACCCATGTACTACTGAGAGCCATACAATGTCTGTGGTCTGTACTGCTACCGGTGACTGGGTTGGTGTCTATTGCCTGAGCTGTGGCATAACTCTGTGGTGATGTCCATGGCCTGTTCTGCCTCCAGGGGCCGTGTCCTGGTCCACGGTACTGCTGCAGCCAGGGACCATGTATATGTCTGTGGATTGTGTCATTGCCAAAGGCCATGCAGATGTCCATGGTCTATAATGCCACCTGAGGCCATGTTAATGTCCAGGGGCTGTGCTTAGAGTAGGGAAGTTAGGGGGTGCAGATGTGAATAGCCTGGCTACCACCTGAGGTTATGTCGATGTCTATGGCCTGTGCTCCTGACAGGGACTATGTCTGGATTTACTGCAGTTGGGGACTGTGCTGATGTTCAGGGGCTTAGATGCCACCAGGGACTATATTGGTGTCTGTGGCCGTACTTCTCCCAGAACCATGCTGAGGTCTGTAGTATGAGCTAACTCCAGAAGCCTTGTGGAAGTTTATGGTCCATGTTGCTGCCATGTGGAAGTCCACGATCCATGTTCCTGCTGATGCTAACGGACAAGGTGGCTTCTTCTGCAGTGGAATCATGACTGTCCTCTCACAGTTAAGAAAGAGAAATATAGAAGATTTCTGTGACAACTCCTACCCTCACCCTTCCCCCCTAAAGTAACAACTTAGACAGGACTCCATTGAAGAACACTCTGAAAATTGTGATGCTGCTGTTGAAGTATTGAGCCCTCCACAATAGAGGGTTACTGATAGGGATCAGGTTGGGGAAGATCTTACTTTTCTTTAAGGGCTGGCTACCAGGACTTTGACCATGCTCCAGTGACAACACAAATTGGACATTTTTTATTTATTTTTTTTTTTTAAAGAGGGAAGGACATAATGGTGGGGAAACAGACTTAGGGGGCCTAGGAAGTAATGGTGATCAGGATGCATTATGTGAAATCCCAAATAATCAATAAAAATATTATGTTAAAAATTGTAGAGAGCTGTCTGAACTGCGCCCTAAGATGGTGCCGGCTTCTGCTCCTTGCTGGCGTGCTAGAGTGATAAACAACTCCTTATTTGGCTGTGCTTGTTGGCCTGGCTTGCTTCCGCATTTGGCATCCTATCTGCACATTCCATGTCACCTCGTGCGATAGGCTTGGCCTAGGGCATTTAAGGGCCTGGGGTGTTCCCCTCAGGATTAGAAGAAGAATGTTCAAGGTTCCTGAATAAACTGCTTTAAGAAGAGCTCTTGGGTCGCGTTGTCTTTCTTGCTGGCCAAGACAGTCGCGACAAAAAATGAAAAAAAGACACATACTAACAGAATGGAAGGAAAAAACAGAATCCAACCTTTTGCTATATCCATGAAACACACTTTAATATCAAGAATACACATTACTTTGGGGTAAGCAAATAGAAAAAAGGAAATTCCAAGCAAATGAACTTACCCAAGTAGGAGACAGACTGGAGGGTACAGAAAAGGACAGAAGGAAAGAATTGTGGAAGAGGTGGCTGTAATTGTAATTGGGGGGCATTTGGGAAGCTGTGTGGAAATCTGTGGAGTAGAAACTTCCTGGAACCCGTGAGGGTAACTCCATAGTGGACTCCTAGTACTTGAGCCTGACTACTCATCTTCTATAACCAGGCAAGGCTTCCAGTGGTGGGACTGAGACACATCCCAGTCACAGGACCTTTCACCCACAACCTGTCCTGTGGGCAAAATGTGTTGGATAATGGTGGCTTAAAGCCTGTAAGTACAATGACTGCTCTAACTTGAGGCACACACCAGAAGAGGGAGCCCATGACCAACATTGCCTGACTAGCTATGAACCAGAAGCTGGATAGTCCAGAGACCTGGGGTAGAACCAGACATAACTGACAAAACATACAATCAGAATCAATGAAACGATTCCTAATAATATTCTGCTATACTTGTAGATCAGTTCCTAGCCCAAAAGTCATCAGAAAGGCTTCATCCGGCAACAAATGGGAATAGATACAGAGACCCATCACCAAAATTAAAGCCAAGCTCATGGAGTCTGAGGAGGACAAAAGATGGTAGGAACCACATGGGTCAAGGGCATCAGGAGAATGCAGTCCACCAAATCAACTAAACAGGGTTCTAAGGGAATTACAGAGGCTGAAGCAGCAATTGGACTCCTTGTATTTGTACTTGGTCCTCTGTTGGTGGTTTAGCTTGCAGTTTTTATAGGACTCCTAACAATGGGAGTGTGATTTCTCTACTCTTTTGCCTGCTTTTGAGAACCTTATTCTTCTATTGGGTTGGCTCATATCCAGCCTTGATATGAGGGTTTGTCCTTAGGCTTAGTGCATCTTATTCTGCCCTGTTCTCAGTTGATATCCCCGGAAACCTGCTCTTTTCTGAAGGGAAATAGAGGCACAACATATCTTGGGGAGATGGGAGGTATGTAGGGGGTACTGGGAGGAGTAGAGAGAGGGAAGGCTGTAGTTGAGATGTGTTATATGGGAGAATAATGATACAAATGAAAAATAAACAAGACAATATATCTATTTTAGTATCAGATAAAATAGACTTCAAACCAAAACTAATCAGAAGAGAAAGAGAAGGATACTATATATGCTTCAAAGGAAAAAAAATCCAACTAAAGCATACTGCCATTCTTAACATCTATGCACCAGACTCTGCATCATCAGGTTGAACAGCTAAATGCCTGATACCTGGAAGACTTACTTAAGATTTAGGAAAACTATTAATGCATAGTGTGCATCTATAAGCACATTTGTGTTTTGTATGAAAGGACAAACTGTTGATACTGAGCAATAGCAGCATGATATTAAAATAATATATGGCTAGAGTACTGAAGAGAACCAGATGACTTTTCTAGAAAAATACTTCCCCAGTTCTCTGAATAGAGATAAACCATGGTAATGATAACCAGCTAAACAAAATGCATCTTATTACAGATTGTGTTTTCTCTCCCCAGAGCCAGTAAATCTAGTAAATTGCATTGAGATTTAATAGAACTCAATCCAAAATAAGATATGCTTCTGTCATAATACTAAGCTTACATCTGATATTTCGAAAATACCTGTTCTCTCAAACAAAGAGATACATTCTCTAAGCTCAGGAAAATACGTAAATAAGAAAAGAAGTAAGTAGAAATGTTTTTGTTCCATTTACTTTAGCCTTCAGCTAAGACCATCTGCCACGGACCGCCCCCCCCCCCCCAACCTCTCTCTCCAGTGCTTGTACTCTGTGTATCATCAGAGAGGAATGGAAGGGGAGAGGGCGTGATCTTAAAAGGGACAGAGGGAGAAGGACTGAGCAGCAGACAGACAAATAAAGCAGTTATCTGAACTGTTTGTCATTGAGTGGAAGGAAGGGTATTAGGGAAAGAAAACCCTCAAGGCCCTCTTCAAATTTTCAACTATAAATTCCTTAGCTGTGTTAATGATAATCCAAGCAGTACTTCCCTGTTCTTGGTCATTGGGAAAGGAACAATGCGGGCAGGACTATTGGTCTGATTTGGTCATGGGAAGAGGTGAAAAGTCAGTCAGAGCAAGTCAAAGATTAACATCATCTGCCTCACACAAATTAATAATTCTGAGGATTTTTTTAATTGGATATTTTATTTATTTACATTTCAAATGATATTCCCTTTCCCTGTTTTCCCTCTGGAAACTCCCTATTCCATCCTCCCTCTCCCTACTTCTGTGAGGGTGCTCCCCCCCCCACACTCCTGCCTCCCTGCCCTAGCATTCCACTACACTGGGGCATCGAGCTTTCCCAGGACCAAAGGTCTCTCCTCCCATTGATGCCAGACAAGGCTATCCTCTGTCAAATACTATGCCTTTTATTACTTTAGGCTTTAAAATGTGATTGTTGTTTTTCCAGGGCTAGAAATCAATTTTTTTCATGAAGACATAATCAAATTTTACCTGTCGACATGACACTCACTGAGATTCCCACTTAGTTATTTAAGATATATAAAGAATAATGAAGATGAGTGAGGCTTTGAAGATGGCTCAATATGTATAATCCTTATGACACAAGCATGAATACCTCAGTTCAGGTTCCCCAAAGCAATGTAAACCCAGACAAGGTAGGGTGGCGTGGTAGTCCAAAGGCTCCTCTGGAAGATGCGGAGTGGAGTATGCAGTTATGGAGGGGATGCCTTGTCTCAAACATGGTAAAAGGTGAACCTTATGTCCAAGGTTGTCCTTTTACAGCCTCATGATAATCAGCATGGCACTCTCACACCTGAAAGTATATATATGTACATATGTATATATATATATACATATGTACATATATATATGTTACTTATATATATATATGCAAACACGTATACTTACATTCATATGTGTACATCTAATACATAAACACTACCATATATTACACAATTATAATCAACTCATAGACACATAATAACATAGCAAACATATATTTACATATCATATAGAGTACCATATATATACCATTCATACAAGTCATATGCATATCATTAATACATCAAACATATCTTACACACATAATCATAAAAAAGGTATCTCTACCTTTTAAGAAACATGTATACTCTAATACATTGTAAAGAATTTGAAATATAAAGGAAAATATGACACAGAGCATGCCTTGTTCAAGGACACTAACATATAACAGAAAAAATGCTTGTATTAGCCACAGGTCTCACAAGGCATTTTATAAAGTAGTGTGAATGTTTTGATGTGACCTTTCAGAGGTTCTAAACAAAAATCATAGACTATTTCTTTTCTTAAAATACAAAAGTATATACTTGCAGTGATTCAAAAATTTGTTCATTTGTCCCAGAGCACTAAAACTAATCAGAAACTCATTTCATCTCTGTAATTTGCCTTTAAATGCTGCCAGTTCATCATTGTCATTTGGTAGTATAATAATAAGCAACAACTTACATTGTTTCTACTGTAGAAAGAAGTAACAACTGAAATAGATATCACCTAAGAGAACCAAATGCGTTTGCTCTCAGTATTCAAATTTTTATACAGAAGACTTATTTTGGGAATCTTTCACATTTCACCGTCTATGCCTTAAACATATTCAAGAAAACTAGTCTTTGTATTTGTTACTTTTTTATAGTTGTGGTAAAACACCATGTCCAAAGAAATTTAGAGACGAAAATGTTTATTGGGTCTATAGCTTGAGATTAATAAGATTCCATCATGGCAGGGAATCATAGCAGTGGCCGTGGTGACAAAAACAACTGAGAGCTCATGTCATAAACTGCAAGCAAGAAGCTAGAGCACACTGGGAATGACATGTGGCTTTTAAACGTCAAAGATCTCCCCAAGAAGGGCTATACCTTCTAATCCTTCCCCAAAAGAGCTCCATCAATTAGGGTCCAAGTATTCAAATGCCCGAATCTATGGGGATGTCTCTTTCAAACCACCATAGTCTATTTCTTGATTTGGTTCTTTTCAGTTCATGTCCCACAGATGTTCTCCCAACCCCCTGGAATACCAGTGTAACTACTTCTGGTTTTATTATAATAAAAGACAAAATGTGAAATTCTAAGAGGACTTAGTATAACAATTCATACATTTAAGAGAGAACTCGGAAGTTCTGGGAGGCAGATATGTAGAGAGACTCTCTTGTTTACTGTATGGAAGCATTAGCTGTCAATAAAGGCTGATGGCCTATTAGCTGAGGTAGGAGTTCAAATAGGGAGAGAGGACAAGAGTCAGGAGGGGAAAAAGATTCACCCAGAACTCTGAGGCGACAGACATGTGAAACCAAGAAGAGGTAACCAGCCATGTGGCACTCAAAGTAGAATAAATGGGTTAATTAAGATATGAGCTAATTCAGGAATATGCCCAAGCTTCTGGCCTAGGCTTTTATTTATAAATAATAAGTCTCAGAGTCATTAGTTGGGGAACTGGGACAGAGGGTAGAAAAGCCCGCAGTTACAAATGCAGCATTGAACATGGGGCTAGAATTCAGGGGAGGGGGGAGGCAACAGGGGTTTGTTCTTGTTGTTTTTGTTTGTTTGTTTGTTTTTTGGAGGGGAAACTGGGAAAGGAGAAATTTACATGTAAATAAAGAACATATCTAATAAAAAAAAAAGAAAAAAAATGCAAACTTGGTCGTTAAATTCCTACCCATAGGTGATCTGCAACACAATCCTTTATCTCACTGGTGGGAGACTTCAAGAGAAGGGGAAATAAATGCCTGTTTCAGAGAAAGCAGGTGGATATGTGACAAATAATGCAATCAACCCTGTGACATCGAAACTTGGAGCAGAAATCAATACGATACATGGTATTGTGATCTGGAAAGACAAGTTTTGCAGAGGCATTGCCAGCACACTCACACTTTCCTGTACTGTTCCTGTTAGATTTTGCTCTACAGGGGCCGAGGTGAGCAAGTGCAGCAATAACACAGCCAACAGTATATTAAATGATCCTTTATTTGTACAGTGTTGGGAAATTGATCAGAGAGCACGAATCTAGATACATGCTAGGATATATCCCTGTCCAGGAAATGGTCTATTAAAGAAATATTCTCCTACCATGATTTTTAAGGCAGAATAAATACTGGATATGTATATATTACACATGTATATATTATGCAAATATAAACTCATGTAGTATATAATACGCTTTACTTTTTCTTTTTAGCTTTTTTTTGTCAGTAACAGTGCCTGTTTTCTTTCTGTACAGAGTTTGTTATGATAAAATACATAATTTGGAAAAGATATGATGTTCTGGAGGGGAACGGTCTTCTGGTAATTTCAAGATCCCATCAAGAATCTTTAAGTTTGGCAAACACGAGAACACTCTAAAACAAAACAAAACAAAAATTGAGTAAGCTTATTGAACAAAGAATTTTATTTTACTTACTTTATGAATAAATGTATCTGACCTATTCAAATAAGAAAGGGTGCATGGCTGTAACTTTATTCTGCTCTCTATATCTTGAAGAGGGGTTAAAACAAGTCATTGTTTATTCCTTGAGCTAGTGACCTGGGCATAGTCTGCCCTCTCTTGCATTAATAGATCTTTCAGCAGGTGTAAACATTGATCAGAGAGGTGATACAGAATTCAATCTGTTTTTGTAAGAGAACTCAGTCTGGGTTTCATAAAGCCCTCTAAGAAAAAAAATCAGTGGCTGGATTCAGCCAATGAGCTATAAGGGAGCAAATGGGTCTATGAGGGCAAATGTGCCTGTTATAAAGTTAAAAGTTCAGTGAGGCTTTCAGGAAGGCAGTGCTATTTGGTGAGAGCTGAGAGGAACAAAAGCAGGGTGAGAAATATATTCTGTAAGCTATTTTGTCTTGACAGAAAGTTCTTCTGTCTGTCATATTTCAGATTTAGAAAGCCAATTTCAAGGAAAAAAAAAGATCCTTCTGATCAGTATGTTAAAATAGTCATCATATGCGGAGAACTGTTACAAGGCAATGCCTTCTTTCAAGTGGACAGACCCCTACATTTGGGAATTCTTAGACTTCAAGCAAGTGGAATCTATGGCCTTCACAATGAGATGGAAGATCCTAAACCTGTCACTTAATGGTGCTGCTGACCTGCTTACGACTTCCTGTTGTCCAGTGCCTGCTTTTCTGAGCTATAAAAATATATTCTGCACATTATTTCATGTAGTCATTACAGCATGTTTATCAAGCTGAGTCTAATTTTCTACTTTAAGTATTTTATTCGATGTCTCAATCTTGGCCAGAGAAGAATTAAAATCTAAGTCCTCAGGGGCTGGTATTCAGACTTAGCTCTGGAGACTCCATCACCACCCAAAGTTTCGAAACACAAAGCTGTGATGAAAACAAACACTGGCTTCTGAAAAAAAAATGGCAGAGAATTTAGCTTATGCTAGATGAGCATATCCTAGAAGCTGGGTTACCTTTCATCTCAGTCTTTTCTCTTTAGAGTCATGCTGATCTGAACATGGGGAGAAACAGGAAAAGTCATAATTCTAGGTGACAGTATCCCAGAGAAGCTACATACAAAATGATTACAAACAGGGTGTCAAGGATCTCTAGAGTTTGGCCCAAGTCCTTGATATGAATAACTAGTGATAAAATAAATGGTGTATTATCTTCAAAGTGGGGATAACTGGGTTGGAAACTTAACTCAAATTTAGGTGGACTTCAAACTCTCTCTTACCAACTCAGCATGAGCGGAAGATTAAATCCTTTCTTCATATGTTTAAACCACTTCATCTATCCAAATCACCCCTCAAGTATGTAAGTCAACACAACCTGCCTTTTGTAGCTTAAAAGTCAGTGTACATCCATCTCAGACCCAATTCAATAGAATTAATACCAGAAAACAGAAAAGACTTCTTCTCATCTGACTGTATACCACATCATGGATTCTGAAGACAGAATTATAGTGAAATGTCAGGGCATATCAGATTTCAGACAGTCTTAATGTTCTTACTGTAATGTGTCTTCTGGAGGAAATAAAGTGACTTGAGATGGCTCCAAAATGCTTTATAAAACTGCACACATTAACAAAACTAAAATATCATAGAATTAAGTTATCCTTATGACTAAGAATGAGTTTCTTATGAATGATGTTGAAATGTCTGCATAAGCCTCCCCTGAATTGAGAAAATATTATTTTAAGCTTCAAAACATTATTATGATTAAATATTAGCTCAATATTAAAGTCACTATGCTGCCAGTTCTCACTGCCTTGTAAAAGCAATTTGAAATTTTGCTTTCCAACTACAGTCAGAGGGGAGATGACTGCAATAATGAGATTCATGTAGTAACAACACAAATTAGAATTCAGATTTTGAGAATTTGTCATTGTACATCAAGAGTCAGACAATATAACTTTACATAAGGCTGTTTTGCTATTATGGGAAAATTGGCAATTATGAGAAGGGAAAATAGGAAGAACCACATCTGCTATTGAAGCTTGATAGATGCAAAGGACTCCCATCAGAGAATGAGATTAGACTGTCCCCAGAGATGATTTGACCCTTAGTAGAAAAGAATTAGCTGAGGCATAAGTTGATCTATAGTCATATGGTCACAAATATAAGACTGGAATTCATTTATTTATCTTAACTTTTCGAGTTCCATAAGAAGACCAACAATACAGAATTAGCTGGAGATTTATTCTATCTATCTATCTATCTATCTATCTATCTATCTATCTATCTATCATTTAGCCATTCACTGATTTATCTATCATTTATCTTCTTTTTATCTATTATCTATCTATCATCTATCTTAGTGAGCATTTGCTTAGTATGCAACCCAAGTCTATTTAAATTCCAATAACATCATTAGGAGTGTTCCCAGCAGTGACAAAATAATAAAATCATTTCTTCCTTGGCAGATTTTAAGTTCATTCAATCACTGCAGCAGACATAATCAATTACTTCTTTGTATGTGTTGCTCATGGATCCTCATGAAAACAAAATTAGAGAGTAGAAAATATATAAGTTAATCTTATAAAACCTTTTGGAAGTATATATTTAGAGAAAAGCTAAAGATATGGTGTCTCTTAAACATTTGAGAGAAAATATATCAAATTTGGAAGCAAAATGAAATTTCTTTGTATATATTAAAAAGTCCCATTACAGAGATCAAATGGAGACAGTAAGTGAGGGAAAACAATGCTTGCATATGATCGTATAAAGTTGAAAGCACTCTGATCTGTAACTTCAAAAAGAAGACAAGACACTTGGAAAGGCAAGGAAGGCTCACACTCAACAACTGATTGTTAGAGAATAGATCAAATATAGAGATATAGAGTGTTTGATTTATAAAGGAATTAGTAGGTTATAAGTTATAACTCTGAACAAATCAGTAGAGAAGGGAAGAAAACCCCTTTAATAGGGCCTCCACTCTGGATGCACAAATTAATGGAAAAGGAAAAAATCTTTGGAATCAATGACATTAAAAACAGAAAATTCAATGATAGTGTCATAAGTCATGTGAGCCAGACACTGGAAAATTACCCAGTGCCACCTGTTCAGCTTCACAGTCTAATACCCCAAGTGAATCTTAAACTAGATTGTGATCAAACTATCTTCCAAGGATGTGTTAAAACAAAACAAAACAAAACTTGGCACAACCACATGTCCAAGCCCCAAAGCTTCTTCTCAATTTATTAAGACCATGAGACCCAGAGAATAATATAGCCATATTGAGATGACCTGAATTAAAAGTCAGAGGAGTACTTAAAATGTGAAGACTACCAGAAAGGGAGGAAAGGTATGACGAACTGAGAACACTGAGCAGCAAGGGCTTCTCCTGCAGGTGTGGTTGCTTCTGTAGTTAATATTCTACTCCTGCATGTGGTTAGAGATGATGCCCACTTTTCTTAACACATGGGCTGAGAATTTAGTTGTTGAGCTGCACTTTCAATGCAGTAGGGGGGGGGGGAAGGTATAACAACAGAATGCAACAATAACTTAGTCACATTCATTGACTTTAAAGAAAATGGTTGATTAAAATAATGTAACCAAAGAGATCAACACACAATAATAAATCCCAGCACAAAAATGTAAGAATCCTGCCCAAAATCAAGACAACAGGATTTCCTTGAAAATTACCAATTCAATATTAATGAATTCTAATGACAATAAGTTAAATGAAATGCCAGACAAAGAATTCTAAAGAATGGCTATAAGAATGTTCAACTAAATGAAAAATGAGGGAGCTAGAGACACTGCTCAGTGGTTAAAGGTACATGGTGCTATTATAAAAGATCAGATTTCAGTTCTTAGCACCCACATTAGGATGCCTACAATTACCTGTAACTCAGGTTCCAAGAGATCTGACATCATATTGTGACCTCTGTAGACATAAACATGCACACAATACATGTACATGCATTCAAATAAAGCATTAATACCTATCATTTTTCATTCTAAGCAAAGGGACTTAATTATATTTCGGAACTACTTCAAAGAAAATAACTATGAAACAACTGAATGAAAGAAAAAGGTCAATTTAGAATATGAAAACAAAATCCAATCGAGATTTTATTTTTTTTAAAGATTTATTTATTTATTATACATAAGTACACTCTTGCTGTCTTCAGACACTCCAGAAGAGGGCATCAGATCTCATTATGGGTGGTTGTGAGCCACCACGTGGTTGCTGGGATTTGAACTCAGGACTTTTGGAAGAGCAGTCGGTGCTCTTACCCGCTGAGCCATCTCACCAGCCCCCCAATCGAGATTAAAAAATAAAAAAAAAAAAAAAAAAAACAGTCAATGTAAATTTTGGAAATGAAAATTATAGTAAGTCAAATAAAAACCTTAGTGAAAAGCATTGCCAAAGGGATGAATTAACTAGAATGTATAACATCAGGGCTGCAGAGACTCAGGTGAGATCCGCCATTTTGTCTCCAGTGACTTTCTAAGGCTGAACCAACTGGGAGGAACAGGCATCAAGAGTTGCAGGGGACTCACAGGGTGCCAGGGGCAGGATCCTCTCAGCTTCCAAGTGACAGAGATGAATCAGTGACCCTCTCTGTCCCTTCCCTGCTAGTGGAGAGCCTGCCTCCAGGGCTTACTTCAGCCCAGATACTCAAGTGAGATCCACCATTTTCTCTCCAGTAAGTTTCTAAGGCAGGACCAGCCCAGAGGCACAGGCCTCCAAAGTTGCAGGGGAGTTGCAAGGCAACAGGGACACAACAAGCTCTAGTCAGAGACACCAAGAATATCTATCACCAGAGAGCAAGAGATGGCGAAAGGCAAACAGAAGAATCCTACCAACAGAAACCAAGACTGCTTGAATTCATCAGAACCTAGTACTCCCATCACAGCAAGTCCTGGATATCTCAAAACACTGGAAAAGCAAGATTTGGATCTAAAATCATATCTCACAATACTGATAGAAGAACTTAAGAAGGACATGAATAACTCCCTTGAAATACAGGAGAACACAGGTAAAGAGGTACAAGCCCTTAAAGAGGAAACAAAAAAATACCATAAAGAATTACAGGAGATGACAAGTAAACAAGTAGAAGCCCTTAAAGAGCAAACTCAAAAATCCCTTAAGGAATTGAAGGAAAACACAAACAAACAGGTGAAGGAATTGAGGAAAACAATCCAGGACCTAAAAATGGAAGTAGAAACAATAAAGAAATCACAAAAAGAGACAAACCTGGAGTCAGGAAACATAGATACAAACATCACCAACAGAATACAACAGATAGAAGAGAGAATCTAAGGGGCAGAAGATAACATAGACAACATTGACACAACAGTCAAAGAAAATGCAAAATGCAAAAAGACCCTAACCCAAAACATCCAGGAAATTCAGGACACAATGAGAAGACCAAAGCTAAGAATAATAGATACAGAAAAGAGGGAAGACCTCCAACTTAAAGGGCCAGTAAATATCTTCAACAAAATTATAGAAGAAAACTTCCCTAACCAAAAGAAAGAGATGCCCATGAACATACAAGAAGCCTATAGAACTCCAAATAGACTGGACCAGAAAAGAAATTCCTCCCACCACATAATAGTCAAAACACCAAATGCACAAAACAAAGAAAGAATACTAAAAGCAGTAAGGGAAAAAGATCAAGTAACATATAAAGGCAGGCCTATCAGAATTACACCAGACTTCTCACCAGAGACTATAAAATGTAGAAGATCTTGGGCAGATGTCATACAGACCCTAAGGGAACACAAATGCCAACCTAGACTACTATACCCAGCAAAACTCTCAATCACCATAGATGGAGAAACCAAAGTCTTCCATGACAAAACCAAATTGACACAATACATTTCCACAAATCCAGCCCTTCAAAGGATAATAAATGGAAAACTCCAACACAAGAAGGGGAACTACATCCCTGAAAAAGCAATAATGTAATCTTCCAACAAAACTAGAAGAAGACAGACACATGAATGGA
>JADRCD010076168.1:0-11666 GCA_019843815.1 Montemys delectorum | reverse complement strand
AAGAAAGAAAGAAAGAAAGAAAGAAAGAAAGAAAGAAAGAAAGAAAGGAAGGAAGGAAGGGAGGGAGGAAGGAAGGAAGGAAATACAGTCAGTGGCAGAACATTTGTCTAATGTGTGAGAACCTAGGCTCAAAATCTAGTATGGGGTCAGGTGAGGCAGGAAATAATTTAAAGTGAAAATTCTCTTCTGAGTTAAGTAATACAATATCTTGAATTCAACACAGAACCCAAGAGAGGGGGGGAGAGAGAGAGAAAGAGAGAGGGGGAGAGAGAGAGAGGAGAAGAGAAGAGAAGAGAAGAGAAGAGAAGAGAAGGGGAGAGAGAGAGAAGAGAAGAGAGAGGAGGGAGAGAGAGATGGAGACAGAAAAACAGAGAGACCCAAGGCCACTCTCAGAATCAAGCATGAAAATTAGAAAAAAATCAGTGGCCAATTGTTACATTTTCTGAAGCAACAAAATTCAGGTGGCTCAGTGTGTGTGCTCAACTCAAGAGGTCCTCTACTTCCCTTCCTGCCCACAAGTTCAAATGTGTGTACACATGCACGTGTGCATTGGTACATGTGTGTGCACATAAGGGGATGCAAGTGTCCTTCTGCCAATCTGACGCTGCTCCAGAGAAGACTGCCAAATGAGTAGTTTATCCTGGAAACAGCCTGGAATGTCTGACTACTTATGTAGCTATGTGTTGTATAGCCTCTTAATTTAGCCCTCATTCCAGATGCATGACGCGTCCTTTTGACACCTCGAAGAAATGTTTCTCAGATGGCAGGCTGGGCACCACAGCTCCAGGCTGCCAAAGGAAAACACAGGGCTCTGAAAATTAAAAGTGATTTAGATCCTCCTAGGAAATGCCTCGCTTCAGGCTACTTGATGTGGTCATTTATTAAGTGGCTTAATCAGGAAAAGGAAGTCAGTCTCAGAGCAATTAAGTCTCTTTCTGGGCACTCTTGGGTCCCCTGACGATGGATGGAGAATGTGTTCATGATGTATTCTCTCGAAAACAGAACTGATCTGAGTTGGGTAAGGGTCAGGGGCTTAGCCAGGGAGACTGTTGCCTAGAAACACACCTAAATCTCCAGGTCTAGGGAACGTCCCTTTGATGGAAGCCAAGATGTCTTTTAGTGTGGTTTCAGTTTCCCTTCAGTGGGAAGGTTAGAGTCACAGCCTGGCAGAATCTGAAGCTCTGTGCTGTCCTGGCCCAAGCCTGTTCTCCCTCTGCCAAGGAAACAAAGAGAATGTCAGTACTCGAGGCCACACACCTTAACTTTGGACTAACACCCAGGGCTCCCTTCTTGAAATGCCAGACTCTTGACTAAATTAGAGAGGGAAAAAGATTCTTCAGGGCCCTATTGAGGTACTGAAGGAACATTCTGGAAACTGCAGCTCCCCTCCCAAGAAGTAGATGTGAGTCCAGGAAAAGAGCAAAACCAAATGGACTAGCTATTTCTGTGCCAGTGTGAAAGCTAGATAGGTGTAGCTTACTCAGAAGTATTTCTTCAGGGTCCCCCATGTACAGGGTCTCCATAAGGAGGCAACAGAGAACAAGGTCTCTACATAGAGAGGGATCTTACCTTCGAGCTGGTAGAAGGAAGGTGGAGAAATAGTAAATGTGTGCATGGGTAAGCAGACATGTAGATGGATGTGTAGGTGTGAAAGGAAAGGCATGGGGTAGGGAAGAGGGAAAGAGGGAGAGTTACCACAACTTCTTAAGCCCACAGTGCAGCTAAAAATCAACTCTAATCAGATATTCTGCTAAAAAGAAAAATGAATTACTTAGCCAGCTCCCCGCAATCAGCATTCTGCTCTGCTCCGTCACTGTCTTTCTTTCCATTTTGTTGCTGAGATGTGAAGCAGCATTCAGGAAGTAAGGGTTACTTCATCTTACAGGCTTCAGTCTGCGATGGAAGGAAGTCAAGGCAGGAACTCAAGACTTTGAAGAAGAAAGCAGGAAGGAACACTGGTTCCTGGCTTGCTCACCCATAGGTTTATGCCTAATTAGCTTTCTTACACAGCCCAGGACCACCTGCTTAGAGTTGGCACCACCCACAATGGGCTGGGCCCTGCTGTCTCAAAAATCAAGAGAATCTTCCACCAACAAGCCCAATGGCCAATCTAACCTAGGTAATCCTCAACCAAGGCTTTCCTCTCAGATGACACTGAGTTGTCAAGCTGACAGTTAACTAGATGGCATTTGCCCACCCCCTGCACTACCACTAATCAAAACCATCCTGTCCCTTCCCCCAGCACTCTCTGCTTCTTCCCTAGCCCTGATCCTTCCAGCCAGCCCCTCTCTTTACACTACCTGTCTTGTCATGAACCTAAGCACTGGAATTGGCCTGCATCTGTTACGTTAGATATAGCTCCTCATCTTTGTTAAATGGGCAGGTCATCAAGAATATACACCTTCCACCCTCCAGGGTAGCCATAAACTAAAGCAGTGGTTGGGAACACAATTGGTGGTCCGTAAAGACTTAAAAAACACCATAGTGTCTGGAATAAGTCAGTAGGAGGGACCCCGGGACAGTGCCTGCTCTAGGGTTGTCCTTGGGGAACTGGACAGCCTCCCTGTCCTGTGCCCTTGCTGGAGGCTGCCCTAAGGGTTGTATTTGGATGGATGGTAAGGAACTGAAAAGAGGCTGCAGAAGGAGCCTCACGGGGTCCTTTACCACATATTCTCAGTTGTCAAATGACTCGGGGTGAGCATCTATTCCCATGCTGGCATTGAGGGAGCACATAGACTCCCACTGATGCTGTGAGCCCACCGTGCCAGGCTCGGTTCCCTGCCAGACTAAATCAGGGCACCTGAGGTGTGAACTGCCCAGCTCAACTTCCAAGCAGCTCCTCCCTACGTCTCTCCATAGCGTCTCTCAACACAGGGAAGGCTGAAAACCTTTAAATACACATTGATTCTTTCAGGGCCCATGACCAATGTTTGCGCCTTTGCATCTTATCAGAATAGGAATAACTTTGGCTCTTATCAGAATAATACTGTTGAATTCATAAAATATTTATGATTTAAAAAATTAATTGCCAGGCAGAGGTGGCACACACCTTTAATCCCACCACTCTTGAGGCAGAGGCAGGAGGATTGTGAGTTTGAGGCCAAAAATGGTCTACAAAGTGAGTTCCAGTACAGCTAGGACTGCACAGAGAAACCATGTCTTCAAAAAAATGAAAACAAACAAAAGATTAATTATGTTGGAATTGGTTTATAAAGCCTGTCTTTAAGTTGTGATATGATTGTACATGCACTTTTCTTTATGTTTATTTGTTTATTGTATCCCAGGCTAGCCTAGAACTTGTTGTACAACCCAAGCTAACCTTGACCTTAGTGTGTAGCAATGGATGACCTTGAACTCATTATATAGCCCAGGTTGGACTTGGACTCATTATGTAGCCAAGGATGGCCTTAAATTCAAGATCCTCTTGCATTTGCCTTCTAAATATTGGGACCACAGGGGCACACTACTATATTCCACTTATCCAGTCCTGGGAACTGGAACCAGGGCTTGTGCATGCAGGCAAGCCACTCTACCAACTGAGCCACATCTCCAGGCAACAGCTTCTTTAGTAAAATTTTACATTGTAAGATCTAGAGCTCGAGAGATGGCTCAGCAGTTAAGAGCACTGATTGCTCTTCCAGAGGGGACAAGGGTTCAATTCCCAGCATCCACATAGTGGCTCACAACCATCTGTGACTTCAGCTCAAAGGATCCAACCTTCTGCACATCAGGGCACCAGGATATACATGATTCACATGCAGGCAAAGGACTCATACACATAGAATAAAATAAATAAATAAATCTATTTTTTTTTAACTGCAAGACCCAGTAGCCAGTCTAGAAAGTACCAGAATATCAAGAGTGATGGGCATAACTAAGTCACAATATTGGCACTAAGTGAGATAAAAATACTTGAGCACGTCACTCACTTTATTGTGAGTGCTGCCTGCGTTCTTGGAAGACCTCTTAAATTCCATTTTGAGGTCATAGAAAATGAAGATGCCTTGGATCCCTTAGTTTACATTTTCACAATGGCTACACGACGGGAGTGACACTGCCCATCAAATGGTGTGATCTCAAAAGCCTTGGCATCCTCAACCTTAAGTGCTCTGTTTGCCGGGCACTCAAAAACTGCCCAATGAATGGTATCAGATTCCTCGGCCCTGCCCCTCCATGGAGGGGTTGCTGTGGCAGAGCTGCTGCCTGCCTGATTCCAATCAGCTGGCTCTAAAAGCAGGCGTCTCTAGAGAGGGACTAGCTTTTCTAGTCAGCCTGTGATTGGAAGTGGAGAGGAGGGGGAGAGAGCAGGCAGGGTGACTACTGAGGCAAGGCCTGGGCAGGCAGCAGACATTTAGGAGCAGTCCATCCTTATGAAAACACCTTCCCTTTGGCACCAGCCAGCTCTGAGATGGGAAGAATGGGAGATGAATGTGAGTCTCCAAACTCCTGTCCTGGATGTTACTGAATGACCAGAGAGGTGTGGCATCCACTTTTCCTTATGTCCCAGGACCTAGAGGTGAGGTGAAGGGCCTGGCTTTAAAGTGTCACTGTCTTCTCCACCATGGTAAGCTTGTCTAAAGACCAGTCAGGTCCTGGACTCCCCTTGCTCCTTTATTCTCTCCCAAAGCCTGGACCCGTGTAGTCAACAGTCTATTGCTTATAGCACACCGTAGGATAGCAGTCACAGGTTACAACTTTGGGTCAACTCCCTTCTCTGCCATTACACTAATAAACTCTATAATCTATAACATGAACCTAAGATAGACCCCCACCTCTCAGATTTTAAGAGAGTCCATGAATTCCTTCATCAAAGGCCCATTGCTTTTGGTGTCTGCACATAGTAAGCATTCAATAAAAGCTACCTATAATTTACCATTAACAAAAGAATTGGGGTTGATTCCAGTCTGTCTTGGGTTGCTTCCAGTCTGTCTGGGCTGGTCAGTGCCCTGAGAAGACATTGGGTGCAAACTCTGCAGACAGTCCCACAACACCCAGAGGAAGCTCCACTCCCAGTCACTCTAACACGCCCTGAATCAGAGGTGATGAGGACACAACATCTGTCCCAACATTGGGAGTAACTGGGACCAGCAGAACCAGGTATATAGGAACTCTACCAGTCCAGTGGCTTAGGTTCCTTCTGGTCTATCTGGGCTGGTGTCCTGAGCAGACCTTGGATGTAAACTGGGCAGCCAGTCCCAAAACACCCAGAGGAAGCCCCACTTCCAGTCGCTCTAACATGCCCAGGATCACAGGATCCCAGAATCATAGGATCACAGAGACAGCTTGACTCTGAGGAGTTCTGACACAACCAGGATCACAGGAAGGTCAGACTCCAGTCAGATTTAGCAAGGGCAGGTAGCACTAGAGATAACCAGATGCTGCAGGGCAAGCATAAGAATATAAGCAACAGAACCCAAGGTTACTTGGCATCATCAGAACCCAATACTCCCACCATAGCAAGTCCTGGACACACCATCACACTGGAAAAGCAAGATTCAGATTTAAAATCACTTCTCATGATGATGATACAGGACTTTAAGAAAGACATAAATAGCACCCTCAAAGAAATACAGGAGAACACAGGTAAACAGCTAGAAGCTCTAAAAGAGGAAACACAAAAATCCCTTAAAGAACTACAGGAGAACACAATCAAACAGGGGAAGGAAATCAACAAAACCATCCAGAATCTAAAAATGGAAATAGAAACAATAAAGAAATGAGAAAGAGAGACAACCCTGAAGATAGAAAGCCTAAGAAAGAAATCAGGAGTCATAGATGCAAGCATCACCAACAGAATACAAGAGATAGAAGAGAGAATCTCAGGGGCAGAAGACACCATAGAAAACATTGACACAACAGTCAAAGAAAATGCAAAAAGCAAAAAGCTCCTAACCCAAAACATCCAGGAAATCCAGGACACAAGGAGAAGACCAAACCTAAGGATAATAGGTATAGAACAGAGTGAAGACTCCCAATGTAATAGGCCAGTAAATATCCTCAACAAAATTATAGAAGAAAACTTCCCTAACCTAAAGAAAGAGATGTCCATGAACATACAAGAAGCCTACAGAACTCCAAATAGACTGGACCAGAAAAGAAATTCCTCCTATCACATAATAATCAAAACACCAAATGCACAAAACAAAGTAGAATGTTAAAAGCAGTAAAGGAAAAAGGTCAAGTAACATATAAAGGCACGCCTATCAGAATTACCATGGACTTCTCACCAGAGACTATGAAAGCTAGAAGATCCTGGGCAGATGTCATACAGACCCCACGAGAACACAAATGCCAGCCCAGGCTACTATACTCAGCAAAACTCTCAATAGATGGAGAAAACAAGATATTCTATGGTAAAACACAATTTACACAATATCCTTCCACAAATCTAGCCCGTCAAATAATAGACAGAAAACATCAACATAAGGAGCAAAACTACACCCTAGAAGAAGCGAGAAAGTAATCTTTCAACAAACCCAAACAAACCTAATTCCACCTCTTACAACAAAAACAGGAAGTGACAATTACTTTTTCTTAATATCTTAATATGAAAATATTACCAACATATCCTAATTGATTGAAATCCAAAAATATGAGTAATTAGAAATTTGTTGACTGTCATCCAATGGTCTCTCTAATTTGGTAATTGGAGAAATATGTCCAATATTGCACAATCCATGTACACTTTCAGCTTGTTTGTATGTGACAGTGTCTTGCTGTGTACAACATAACAGTCTTGAAATCTTGCTTCTCCTATCTCAGCCTCTCTATTAGTAGTATTGTTGATTTCATGTTTTTACACTATACTATGGTTTTCAGAACAGCTTATGTATTTCAAAAGTATTTATATATCCGAGGGACATAGACAATTAACTTGGGAGGTGGCTTGTAGGAAAGAGAACAACAAAGAGTGAGACTGAATGCTTTGCTTGATGTTTGTAGCTCTTGTATCAAGTTTGAAGAAGAGGACTTTACAAGTTACTCTTTCTCTGAGATGAATGCTTTTCAAAATCATATCATCCAATGAACCAGATTCTTACCCTCACTCTCCAAGCAGAACCATTGTTCATTGAAACAGTTGGTGAATGACTTCATGGATAGACCATCTTAATACACATGCCATTTCTTAAATGAATGTAACCTGTTCTCTGTGGGCTGAGAAAAAAGTCACTCACTCAAGTCAAAGAGCTTTGACCATAGCAGGAAGTCTGTATCCAAAAATCGTGCCTACAATTTATTCCTTGGTGCAGCAGAACTGTCAACTCTCAGCTTAGCTATGATGGAGGTAAAATCCTTTGGTGATGTGAGCGTCATTGAAGTACAGTCTTATTACAATGAAATCCAATGTCTAAAAATTGTTCTTATTTTGGGCTTGTACCACAGAAAGAGCCAAGATTTTAAGCTCTACTAAATACAAAACAAACAAACAAACAAACAAACAAAAAGACTTCATATATTTATGTTCATTTAAGAATATACTAGTAGTGATGTATTATTTTGAAATATACAGTTAAAATGTTTGGAGTTATTTAAAATTTAGATTCATAAAAACATACGTATTTTCAGTATTGCTATAGACAAGTATCTATATAAGACTGTTAAATTGATTGTTGTTTTATATCAAACAACTTTTATAATATTCATTTTTATTGTTATAATATTTTATAAATTTTAAAGAGTATGACAAAAAAGATATTGTAGGTATTGAAGAGGGGATCTCTGGGAGGAGTGGGGGTACAAAAGGGAAACAAGAATGTGATTTAATTCTATTTATTTAAAATATGTTTTTAAATGTTAACAAATTCAGATAAATTGAAATCATGTAACTTTTCTCATCATAATGCAATAAAACTTGAATAAAAAACAAAAGAATTATTTGATTAAGACTCAACTGAGTGAAGAAGAACTATGTTATTGTATTAGATAATTTTCTATTGCTATGATAAAAACAACTTACAGAAGGAAAACTTTGGGGACTGGAGAGATGGCTCAGTGGTTAGGAGCACTGACTGCTCTTCCAAAGGTCTTGAGTTCAAATCCCAGCAACCACACGGTGGCTCTCACAACCATCTGTAATGGGATTTGATGCCCTCTTCTGGTGCATCTGAAGTCAGCTAGAGTGTACTCATATAAATGAAAGAAAGAAAGAAAGAAAGAAAGAAAGAAAGAAAGAAAGAAAGAAAGAAAGAAAGAAAGGAGGGAGGGAGGGAGGGAGGGAGGGAGGGAGGGAGGGAAGGAGAGAGAGAGAGAGAGAGAGAGAGAGAGAGAGAGAGAGAGAGAGAGAGAGAGAGAGAGAAAGAAAAGAAGGAAGAAAGAAAGCTGAGCAAGCCAGGGGAAGCAAGCCAGTAAGGAACATCCATCCATGGCCTCTGCATCAGCTCCTGCTTCCTGATCTGCTTGAGTTCCAGTCCTGACTTCCTTTAATGATGAACAGCAATGTGGAAGTGTAAGCTCATTAAACCCTTTCCTCCCCCACTCACCCTGCCCCCAGAAGGAAAGAAGACTTCATTCGGTTTGTGATTCCAGACAGTTGAGAGTCCACTGTGGTGGGGAGACATTTGAAGAGCAAGAAGCAGGAAGCTAAGAGCTCACATTTTCAGATGCAAACACAAAAGCAAACACAGGAGCAACCCAGAAGTGGGGCGAGGCTACTCACTACCGAAGCCTGTCCCCAGTGACAGTCCCTTCAGCAAGGCTACTTCCTAGCACCTTCCCCAAGCAGTGGCACCGCAATTGCCATGATTATTTAGGATAGACAGAGACAAGGAAGAGGAGATTATTTAATTCAGTAAATTATGAGTTGTGGGAAGAGAGAGAGAGAGAGAGAGAGAGAGAGAGAAAGAGAGAGAGAGAGAGGAAAATAAAATTTAAAAAAAAGGAGAGAAGAGAAAACAGATTTGATGTCTAAGGGAATTGACAGGATTGGCTGACAACTAAGAATGATGTCTGCTCCTGATGAGAAGGGGCAGGAGGGGCAGGAAGAGAGAACAAATGGGCCCAGTCTTCCAGCCACCCACATGCTATGAGCAAAGATGAAAACCCTGTTCTGGATACAAAAGGTGCTGAGAGTCCCCAGAGGCAAGAGCCACCCTGCAGCCTGTCCATACCACTGACCCAGGGATGAACTTGCACATATGTGGGGAGACCACATGCCAGTCTAGATCTCTGACCCCATCTAAGCTAAGAACCTCACAGGATGCTCAGACTATACACGGAACTCCCTGCCTCTCCCTGCAATAGAACTGTATTTATTCTGGACAGCTGTCTGTCCCCGGTTTCTCATTTTAGAAGTCTGAATGCACAAACACATACTCTAGGCCTTCTCAGGTGCAGCACTTGCCTGTCACCTGGCCTAATTAGAAAATAGAACCGCAGCCTGTGGTCCTTAGTTTCCTTCATCATGAACTGTGGCATTACCATTCACCCTTCCATTTCAACAAGTGTTTACTGGGGATCTACTACATACAGGCCAGGCACTGCTCCTCATGACAGAATCTGGATAGAAACTGATCAGGCCCAGAACTTATCTTCTAGTTGGGAGACAAGCAACAAGAGATCAGGCAGGCATTGTGCCTTCACATGATAGGAAGAGCTACGAAGAAATCAGATTGCATACATACAAATACATGCAAATTCATCCCTGGGTC
Source organism: Montemys delectorum (assembly GCA_019843815.1). Lineage (NCBI taxonomy): Eukaryota > Metazoa > Chordata > Mammalia > Rodentia > Muridae > Montemys > Montemys delectorum. Next base: position 2,019 of record JADRCD010076168.1, on the reverse strand, counting down.
AGTGGTATGGACAGGCTGCAGGGTGGCTCTTGCTCTGGGCACTCTCGGCACCTTTTGTATCTAGAGCAGGGCTTTTCTCTCTCTTCATAGCACAAGCTTGGAGACGAGGTGGCAGTAACGGTTTAAGTTAGACTTGGGAAGGGGCTTTGTATGTTTAAAGATCAGGAAAAGAACACAAAGGGTCAGATGTGGTGTGACCCCAGGCAGGAGTCACACTAGCCTTTGAGATCTTGTGACAGCATCATGGCACACTGGGGAGAATGCTGGAACTGCTGGACAAAGTTGTGGGGAGGAAGAAAAGCTGGGAAGTCACATGCTGGGTGCCCAGCCAGATCCAGTAACTCCATGATGAGCAAGACAGACTGAGACTACAACATCATGGTGCTTCGGGTCTTACTTTAGGGTTCCTTGACTCTGTAGTAGATGGCTGGCTGGAGTTCAGATGCTCTCTGAGTTCAGAAATAGGAAATAGCTAAGTTTCTCCTTGCTCTTCTCAGTTACTTTGGAGGCCTGTCTTCATCCCTCTGTACTGTCCCCTCAGTTCCTGTCCCCTAATCATCCTGCTATCCAAAGTCCTCATCAAGGCCATCTTTCTCCAAAAAACCTTCCTAGCCCACCAAGCAATGCCATTTGTCACTTTAGGCTTCCGTGTGATGATAGCAGCTTTCTTCTGCATCATAAGATTGGCATTGTTAGGGGTGGGATGAAGTTCAGTTGGTAGGACATTTGTCAAGTGCACTTGAAGCTCTGGATTCATTCCCCAACACTGCATAAACCAAACATGGTGGTCCCTGCCTATAGTCCTAGCACTCGGAAGATGGAGACAGACGAGTCAGAATTTCAAGGACATCCTTGGCTACATGGTGAATTAGAAACTTTGGCTACAAGACACCCTGTCTAAAAGAGAAGAGAGACAATTGTCATCATTGCCACAGTCTGTTCCCTTGTCTGTGGCTTTGATCTGCACAGACCTGAACACAGTTGGAGTGTCAACCCCCCTACTGGGGGTAGGGAGTGTCAACTTGAAGGGTGGCTGAGCACTGTCAGTACTGATGTGGATGATCTTCTGTCACATCTCACATGAGACACAAGCTAGGGAAAAAAAGCTGCAGATTTCTCATAGAAGCCCCCAGCCCCAGCCACGTGCCAGAGTGGCGACCAAGATTACAGCACATTGAGGACACAAATTTTTCCAATTAAGAATGCATGATGTTCAGTAACTGAGTTTATTTATGTTTTCTACTTCCAACTTCCCTTCTTACTACTTGAGACTCCCCGAAATCCATGGCTATAAGTCATGACTGAAGCCCCTTCTGAAGGGGATTTGGGGATCCAGAGACATGGGTGGTAAACTTGCCTCTGTCATGGCTTCAGGAATGACTTCTACATGTGAGCACATGTACTCATATGTGTACCTCTTAACTATAAACATGACAAATTACTGTGTGACCACATGCATACACACAGAGACTGTATACATGTTCCTTGTATGTGTGCATGTGGATATTTCTGTTCAGTTCTATGTATGTATGTACATGTCGCTTTACATACTCATTTTTTAAGATATATTTATTTATTTTATGTATATGAGTACACCATTGCTCTCTTCAGACACACCAAAAGAGGACATCAGATCCCATTACAGATGGTTGTGAGCCACCATGTGGTTGCTGGGAATTGAACTCAGGACCTCTGGAAGAGCAATCAGTGCTCTTAACCACTGAGCCATCTCTCCAGCCCCCACATACCCTTAAATGTCTTCCAGAATTGCTAAATGTATTACTTATGTCTTAATTCATTTTCCAAGCTTATAACAAAAGTGCTTGAAATTGGGTAATTTGTGAAGAAAAGAGGGTTGATAGACAGACACTGAAGGTCAGCCTCCTTTGCAGCAACCCATATGTAAGCTAACTAATCCAATCCTACAACAACCAGGAAGAGAGGTGCCCTGAGATCCAGCACAGCCCAACATAGCACAGCCCAACACAGCCCAGCACAGCCCAGCACAGCCCAGCACAG
>JADRCD010076167.1:1790-12018 GCA_019843815.1 Montemys delectorum | reverse complement strand
TGAGCGCGAGCGCGGCCCCTTAGGCGCCGCCCTCGGGTGGCCCCGAGCCAGGGCCACGCGGGTAACGGAGCCCCGCCGCAGATCCCGAGCTCCAGCTCTGGTCTGGGTTCCCCGGTTTGTGAGACCTGGCGCTTCCCGGCCTAGCTCTCCAGACCCCCAAGGAGGGAGGCCAGCGTGGGGAGTGAATCAGTTTGACTCTCCAGAGGCCCAACTGTCCCCATCTTGGGAGCCGGGACAGACCGGTCACCGGTGTCCCAAAGGCCACCCTACACAAGACGGAAGGCTATTGAGGGCTCATCCAGCTCAGTACTGCCTGCCACAGCAACTGATAGGGGCTCTCCAGGTGACAGGGAGGAGGGGGGCACACCTGGACACCCAGAGGGGGCAGATTCAAAGGTAGGACTCGGTCGGTCAGCCAAGACCTTGCTCTGGACTCAGATGGGTGAGGCTTGGGGGGCGGTTCCTTACGGTGTCCCGGAATTGAAGAGTCAAGGTGGTTCCTGCCTTATCCATCCTCAGTCCTTCCCCCTTCGGCCAGCCTCAGCAGTTCCTGCGCGGGGCCCCTCCCTCATCCCAGAAGCCTGACTCGATAGTAACCCTTTTGTGAATTTACCTTCAAGTGCTTGGTATTTTTAACCAGGGGGCATGTTTTGTTTTTCATACAAGGGTCAGAGTTCACCAGGAGTGTAAACAAGAGGGTAGTAGTCCACACTATCCTATCTGTCGCCCAGGATGGAAATCGAAGCTCCTTCGCTGGCTCCTGGGGCTCCCCTAGGAAGCACGTTCCCCCACCCCACCCCACCCTCGCTCTCTCCCGGAGAAGGACTCACTCTCCTCTCAGCAACGGTCCCATACTCGTCAGACCGGGATGGGGAGTGGGGGCTCTGTTCTGCGCCCTTTCTGCTGCACAGCTGCCCCAGCTCAGAGCGCCTCCAGGGCGCTAAGTCAGAGGCCCAGCAGCAGTTCTGTTCTGCTCCAGCTGTATCCCTGACCCTGAGGGTTGCCCTCAGAGGCTGAGAGTCACACAGATATCCATCACTCACCCGGCAAACCTTCACCCCAGACCCCCAACTCCTCCTCTCCTACTTCCCCATCCCGTTGCTACACACAGGTCTGGCCAGTGAGAGTCAGCAGGGCGCCCTCTTGTGGAACATAGAGCAATTCCTGGCTGTTCTCTAGTGAGAACCCAGTCTCACTTGGGTGCTCTTCCTGGAAGCCACTGTTGGAGACAGCTCCTACCTGTGGTGAGCCCTGTTTCTAAGCAGTGCCCAGTCTCTATCTTCCCCTGTGTCCGGAGGGCGTGGTTGTGTAGGCGACTCCTTCTTCTGGGTCCACACTTTAGTAACACCTCTCTTGGGCCTCCTAGACAGAGCCACAAGGTGAGAAGCAAGCAGGTTTGCCTTACTGAGACTTGCCTCCGACATGCTCTGCAGCCATGCTCCCCAACAAAAACTGTGGTCCCTGACCCTCTTCCCCAGGCACTGAGGTCGTCCTCCCTCATCGTTTGCAGCTGCTGGCAGCTTAGTAGGACTCAAGTGCCTGAGTCCTATCCTGAGCTAAAAGGTCTGGGCATCAGCTGCACAGTGGGACCTTGAGACAGCTCCCAGGTTAGATGGCGCCCTAAATCTAGAGAGGTTCTGCCCATACCAGCTGGGCTGTGGCTTTGTGATAGCCTCTGCCATCTATATGCCACAGAGAACTGGCCAGTAGAGACGGATCTTGGAGTGGCAGGTATCAGGGTTCTCAGCACAGATGGCAGACCAGCCTGAGGAATGTGGAGTGACCCTGCAGGTGTGGCTGGTCCTACAGGCAGCAGTTTCACTGGTGCCAGCACTCAACATCCAGCCATGATTTCCTCAAGAGCCATTCTGTGGCAGGCTTAGGCTCAACCAGTGCACACAAGCCATAGCCCCATATAGGAACAGGGATGCACCTCGACGGACAACCTTCGGAGTAGAGGATGGGTTGCAGATCAAGAGGGATCAGGGAGAGCCGGGCAGTGGTGGCGCATGCCTTTAATCCCAGCACCTGGGAGGCAGAGGCAGGTGGGTTTCTGAGTTCGAGGCCAGCCTGGTCTACAGAGTGAGTTCCAGGACAGCCAGGGCTACACAGAGAAACCCTGGCTCGAAAAACCGAAAAAAAAAGAAAAAAAAAAGAAAAAGAAAGAGAAAAGAGGGGTCAGGGAGGAAAGTTGCTAAAGAGGTGACCTTCAAGCAAAGAAAGGGATGAAGAGGACACAGTGGTGGGGACTTTTGGAAAGAACATCCCAGGGCTACAGGCACATCACCTTATAGCATGCCCCAAAGTTAATTTTCATAGGTCCCTATGATTCCCATGTCGCTAGTCCCCACTAGTAAAGGTATTAAGGGAATAGGGTGGTGGTTCTCAACCTGTGGATCACGACCCATTGGGGATAAAATGACCCTTTCACAGGGGTTGCCTAAGAAAAGCAGATGTTCACATGACAATTTGTAAAAGTAGCAAAATTAAATTTATGAAGTAGTAACATATTTTTATAGTTAGGAGTCCCCACAACACGAGGAACTGCATTATTAAAGGGTTGAAGAATTAGGAAGGTGGAGAACCATGGATATTGGGGTTCGGAGTCATGCTAACTCTGGGAGGGGCTGAGGCAGAGGCAGGCTCCAGCCCTGCCAGGCTCAGAAACAGTAGGATCTGGGCTTACCCTGAACATAGGATGTGGGCCATTCCTGCAGAGGTAGAGTGGTGGTAATTACTTGGCTAGTCAGAGGGAACTGGCCCTCCCCAAGCAGGGCTCCTATGTTAGGGACAGCCAAGCTCTGCCCCTCAGCTGTGCAGTGCCTGGATAAATGCAGGGTAACTCTAGGATCCTTGCTGCAGCTGCCAGACATAGGAAATACTCATATCTAGTCAAATGTGTGTATCAGATATGCAATTTTTTTTCCAGGACAGGAAGTTGAGACCTGGCCTTGCCATGTAGCTCAAGCTGGTCTAGAACTTGAAATACCCCTTCTTCAGCCTCCTGTTTAGTATAACACTGTGGTTTTCTTCCCTGTAGAATCTATGTCCTCCAGGAGCCCTGGGTGCCCCTTTAGACTTCCAATCCGACTTTGAACAGGCCCCCTGGAGCTGTCCCCAACAGCCAGAAAGCCCCACTTCACAACTGGTCCTCTGTCTCAAGAGCAAGGGAGGGGACTCGGCAGCCCCCTCCACCCAGAATGCCTTTGGCTAGTCTACCCAAACACCTGGCCTTTGCCCCTTTTCCTGTAATTCCTGTACAAGACCCCCTTCCTACTTACCCTCTAGCACTCTAGGTGGTACCCACCCAACATTCTTGGTTCCTGGACTTCTCACAAATGCAAGGTGTGATTTCGGAATGGGCCTAGCCCCATAGGCACCCTGGCCCTGCAATACGATACTACATGGCCCCTCCCTCACACTAGAACTGTAAATGAGAGTATCTAACTGACAGGCTTAATGAAGTTCAGCATGAGCGAAGTCTCAAGCAACTCCGAGCCCCCTCAGCCAAGAATACCCCTCCACCTGCACCCTTGGGTGTAGCCCATGCTAAGAGGCCTCGACTCCTCTAAACCCGGAGCTCTACTGTTGTCATGTCCTCTCCCCAGAAGAAGCAGGTGTCTCCTCACACCCTGCTGACCCTGATTCCCCTGGAACACTGTGCCCAGGGTGCTGGCCCTGGCCTCTCTCCATATCACTCCTCCTATATCCTGTGACCTGTCCGCCTAACTCCTGACACTTCTCTGTGATTGTGTCTTTAACCCATCCCACCATATCTGCCCTATCCAGTGCCCTCTGTCACAGATCTTAGTGTGCTTGGCTGCCAGCCCAGGGTCTGCAGAGGGCGGTAATCCTCTGAGACCCCAGCTCCACGGCCTGTCCCAGCTGTGTTAACCTGAATTCAAGAGAATGCTTCCTTGGAAGAAGTGAATTTCTTTTTGACATTTGCGGTCTCCCTGTAGCGCCTTGACCCATCTGAAGGACTGTCTTCCAACGGGTCCGAGGCCACTGTCCCGGTTACGCCGTCAATGACTGCCGGTGCATTAGTCCAGGGAGAAGCGACTGCCCCTTTGTCCACCAGGGCAGTCGGGACTCCATGGAGGGCACAGAGGCCCAGGAGACAAGTATCGCGAGAGGGTCCCGCACCCCCTCCCGCCACAGAGTGCGGCGGGCTAGCTTCTAGCGGGGCTGACCGGGTGGGGCGGACAGAGAAGGGGTAGCGAGGTGACCTCAGCGGTTCGGCCGCTCCGGGAAGTCGCCTGGCCCGCCCCCTCCAGCTCCAGCCGGGAGTTTCGCTCTTCGGGGCGGGGCAAGCAGCAGGCGTTGCCCAGCCGGCCAAGTTAGTGCGCGCCCCGCCCGGCGCCGTCCGGGTCCCTGCGCCCTCCCTGCCGGGGCGCGCCGCCCGTAGCTCGGTGGGGTCCGAGCTGCACCGGAAAGCTTGCCGAACGAGCGGAGAGCCGCGCGTGCGGCGGAGGTGAGCACAGGGGCGGGTACTCGGCTCCCCCTGCCCAGCCGGCCGCTCCCCACGGCCGCGCTGCCATAAATGGGGCCGACGGCAGCGGTGGCAGCTGGCGGCAGCGCGGGCGGGCGGCGATTCCGGCGTCGGGGGGCGCGGCAGGCGGGAGGGGGGCGGGCGAGGCAGCCTGAAGTCCCGACTTCTGTCCGCGCGGCTCGGCCCCTCCGCTGCGCCCCGAGCCCCGCCCCGGCGGCAGAGCGGCTTCTGTTTACTTTCGATCGAGTTTTTCCTGCTCGGGGCAGGTGCCGGGCCGGCTCGGGACTGGCGGTTGCGCGCGTCCCTCCCGCGCCTCTCCGTGGGTTGCCTGCACCCGGGAAGGGCGCGTCGGGGCGAGCGGCGGCCACGGCATCCCCGGCGTGTTGACAGGCGTCCCGTTTGTGCCCAGGTGATGACTGCGGCGGCATGGAGTTCCCGGAGCACGGCGTACGGCTGCTGGGCCGCCTGAGGCAGCAGCGCGAGCTGGGGTTCCTGTGCGACTGCACTGTCCTGGTGGGCGACGCGCGCTTCCCTGCGCACCGCGCTGTTCTGGCCGCGTGCAGTGTCTACTTCCATCTCTTCTACAGGGACCAGCCCGCGAGCAGCCGCGACACAGTGCGGCTCAACGGCGACATCGTCACGGTACCCGCTTTCAGCCGCCTGCTGGACTTCATGTACGAGGGCCGCCTGGACCTGCACAGCCTGCCTGTCGAGGACGTCTTGGCTGCCGCCAGCTACCTACACATGTATGACATCGTCAAGGTCTGCAAGGGCAGGCTCAGAAAGAAGGACCCAGATCTGGAGACTCGTACGCTGGGAACAGAGCTTCCTGAGCAGCCACCACACCCCCCGTCTTCCTGGTCCCCTGCCTCCTGCCAAGCCACACCAGAGGCCAAACCCTCATCTCTAGGGGTCAAGGCTGCCCGTCCCCTGCCAACACTTGGACCTGCATCTTGGCAGGTTGCAGAGGAGTCAAGTGGGGCCCTGGACCTGTCAATGAAGCCTAGCCCGAGACCGGAGGAAGTCCACCCGCCCTGTCTCCACCAGACATCCCTCTGCAGCTCCATACAGCAAGGGGCCCAGCCTCTGGTGAAAGCTGAGCAAGATTCGTTCTCAGAACCAGATAGCAGCAGCCCGCAGAGCGCCGACAGATCCCCACCCCCAGTCTGTGCTTCTGCAGCCCAGGACCTGGCGGTGGACTTGGAGCCACTGCACATCCAAGGGACAGGCAGCCAGCAGCTCGGGCTGCATGCGGAGCCAGAGGTGGACAGTGAAGAGCTGGGTCCCAGCAGGCACCTTTGCATTTGCCCGCTGTGCTGCAAGCTGTTCCCTAGCACCCACGCACTGCAGCTGCATCTCAGCGCCCACTTCAGAGAGCGGGACAGTGTCCGTACCAGGCTCTCCCCCGAGGGGTCCGTGCCCACGTGCCCACTCTGCAGCAAGACCTTCTCCTGCACATACACGCTGAAGAGGCATGAACGGACACACTCTGGGGAGAAGCCCTATACATGCATGCAGTGTGGCAAGAGCTTCCAGTACTCACACAACTTAAGCCGGCACGCTGTGGTCCACACGCGGGAGAAGCCCCATGCCTGCCGCTGGTGTGACCGCCGATTCACACAGTCTGGTGACCTGTACCGCCATGTCCGCAAGTTCCACTATGGCCTGGTCAAGCCCTTGCTTGTGTGAAGTGTTTTTCTGTATCCCCAAGGTGGAGGAAGAGACGGGGCAGGGTCTCCTGGGTGGGACTCTGGGACGGAGGAAGAAGCACAGGCAGGTGGTAGCCCTACTCCAAGGCTGGAAGGTTGCACCAGCTGACCTGAATGAATGCTGCTGCTGCTGCTGCTGCTGCTTGAATGGGCTGCCTCCTCCTCCCTTTCTCTCCACCTCACACCTGAGATTGTATCCTGCCCAGTTAGGGACACTTTCTTCCTCACTGTCCTCTCTAGCAAGGTTCTAGAGTGCCTGGCCTGCCCACTCCCTGGGCAGTGTGAGGTAACAGAGTTTTCCTGTCCTGGGCCTCCCCTGACCACCCTGCTGGGATACTTGAGAGTGTCCTTGTGTGCCCAATGCCCTGATAGAATGACTCATTTGTCAAGAAAGTCATTAATGCAAGTGTCTTAACAGGGTGCACTGAGTGAGCAGGCCATTCCTGGTGAGTGACAGCAGGAGCCCCTGTTGAGAAGGCCTCAGGCACAAGGAGTACCAGCAGGGGCCACAGAGATACAGCTGGCCTTTCAGGAGGCGTAGCCCCACCGGGGAACCGGAGCATCATGAGGAGGGTGGCTGAAGCTGGGTGTCCCTGGGGTGCAACAGGGGTGGAACTTCAGGCAGCTAGGGGGAATTTGCAAATAGATGCTCTTTGTATCAGGGACTTCCCAGTGCCACCGTGTGTCCACTACTGGTTGAGGACCGTGCAGGTGTCCCCTACTGGCTTCACGGGGCTGGGGGTGGCAGATTTTGCCGTGAGCCAAGCTTTTCATGTTGAAGTTGATGCTGTGTTCCAGCAGGCCTAACCATGGGAGTCACTCTGCTGCTTTCTAAAGGGTCTCCCTGGAGCTGTAGTCATTCCCAGGCACCAAACCCAAGGCCAAAGCTTGTCCAGCTTAACAGGAGCGATGTCTGCTGCACCATCTCCTGCCGAGGGGCATGGGTAGGAGCAGCTGTCACAGGGAGAAGGGAGGCAGATTGTCCCTTCATCTACAGCCCTGGAAGGAAGGCTGGTGCCCTTGAAATGTGACGGACTTTGCCCTCTGCCTCTGCTGTGGATATGGGCCACCTTACTTTGCAGACCTGCACCCCAAGCAAGCCTTGGTCATTTCAGGAAGGGGGTGGGGCAGGCTGGGGGTGGCCTCAGTGAGTGGTAGCACTGCCTGAAATAACCTACCCTCTCCCCAACAGGGCTGTCTCTGCTGGTTGCAAGTGGCCCAGGGACAGAGTCAGGCAAATCTTGAGTCATTGGATCTTCTGCTAACACTTGATGTATTTATTTGTTTGCTTGGTCTGGAGTGAAGTGACAGTTGGTCTCCCCAAGGTGGACAGATCCACTGTTCATCTCCTCTCTGTGCTCTCCTAATATGTCCACGGCTGGCCTGGGAAGCTGTTGCCGGTGGTCAGTGATGCTCCAAGACTGGAGGCCCAGGACAGGCTGCAGTGCGGAGCTGGAGAAGAGGCAGTGCTGTCCTGGCTTCTGACTCCACCTCTGAGAGGCTGGTAGAACCCTGTGACTTATGATCTGAGCGATCGCTCACTCACTTCCTCACCTTCACCCTACCCCGTGTGTGTGTGTGTGTGTGTGTGTGTGTGTGTGTGTGTGTGAGTAGTAGTAGTAGTAGTAGTAGTAGTAGTAGTAGTAGTACACATGTGCAGGCAGAACACCCCTGTGTTGGTTTTTCCTCTAGTGCTTGCTTTCCTGGGGCAGGTTGCCTACCCTGAGTCAACACTGGACTCTTGTCTTTGGTGCACAGTTACTGTGAAATTAACAAAGGATGGTGACTGGTTATGCATTTATAGCTGGCATGGTTCAGTTGCGTGTATGTATATGACTGATATGCTACCTGTGTGGAGAGCACAGGACAAGTGTAGAAGGAGTCCAGGTGCTTTCTGCTGTGTGGGGTTCCCAGAGCCAACCCAGCTACTGTTCCTGCCTGTGGTCTCACTGCTGCTCTGCCCCTGGAGGGACCACTGGGAGATGACTCCACAGGACAGTTTTCCCTAGGTTTGGCTGGGATGTTTGCACAGCCCTGCTTGTGGTCAGCTGCACCGTTCCTAGAAACGAGCTCCATCTTCCTATTGCACACACTGTTGGTCACAATGGCAGTGAAATAAAGCCGACGGCAGGTGACAATGGCTGCAGTGATTCTCAGGGTTGGGAAAAGTGGGCTCTGCTAGGCGGGTAGTGGGGGTGGTGAGTGGACCGGGACAGGCCTAGTGATGGGCAGCCTCTTCCCCGTGATGCTAGAGCTTGGGAGAGGAGTCCCAGAGAGGCAGGATGATGGAAGGAAGGGCAGGGTCTTGCTTGGATCCAAGATTGATTCTGTGGTCGTGGTTCTCTGCCTCCTCCAAGCCGTCCAGGCAAACCTCAGGCCGTGTGTCCTTTGCTCTCTTATCTCCCCCTCCACATTACTTCACACTTCTTTCAGGGTACAGCTGGACCAAAGGCTTTCTTGTTTTCCCTCGCTCCCTCTTGGCCCGCTGTAGTAGGTGGCTGGGCTTCAGGCTGATGGTTAGGGGCCTATGCCAGTCCCCCTACACCTCCTTGTGCTGGTCATTGCATAGGGGTGCAAATGTCCCATGAGCCGTCCAGGGTTTATCTGCCGTCTTACCAGGCTCTCTGGCAGGTGGAGTATCATGGCCTCAGCATGTGCTATCAGCCTCATTCTGCTTGGGCCAAGTTCAGGGCAGGGTGGGAGCTGTGCTGTCACAGGGGGCCTGGCCACCCTAAGCTGGTACCGGAAGGGCTTGACAGTTCCTGGGCCAATTCCTGTGGCTTTCCCAGTTCTGGCTCCAGATGGTAAGTCCTGGGAGGAGGTGCCCGGCCCTCCCATGCCCTACACTCACCATGCCTCCCACGAAGCCTGGATGGAAGCTACTGTCCTGCAGGAGGCCCTGTCATGTTCCCAGATGAGCCCATGACTCAGCTCAAGCTTCCCAGGCTGGGAGGAGGAGAAGGCAGCTGTTACCATATCAATGGGGATGAGAGGAGCGGGTCTTGCGCCCTGGGAGGGGAGGCTTCCTGGATGGCACAGGCCTCTTGGCACCCTCCCTGGAAGTATCCATCTCGACCTGTTGGCCAGATGGTAAACTGAGGCACGTACAAAGTCTCGGCAGTACCCCCAAATCTCAGCCGATGGGCAACACGTCTAGGACTTGCCTGGAGTGTTGGGTGCCTCAGCTGTGTGGCAGAGTGAGCGGCACAGACCCTGGTGGCCAGAGGCCTGGGGCCTCCATGGGACAAGCACTCAACAGAAGAGCAGGGCAAAGCTGGGGGCAGTGCAGGGGAGTCTAGAATCCTCCCCAGATACTGCGGCTTCTCCAGATCCTCCAAGTGGACCACAGAGCAGGGTGCATGGGGTAAGAGGTCATGTGAGGGGAAGTGGGTGTAGAGTGGTCGAAGCCATGAGAAACAAGTGCAGCGGGGCAGATGCTGCCTCCCCCTGTCCCTAGCCTTGGCCTCAGGGAAGCTGTGCAGCATCCACCGGTTCCACCCTTTTCTGATATTCATCAACAGCACAGGGAGTCCGTGTAGACAACCTCAGAGAAGGAGGACGAACACACACTGTAGCTATAGCTCCACACTTGACCCTCACAGGAGTGGAGGGAATGAGCGCCAAGCTCCCCTGTGCCTCTGCCCTGGTCTTCTATATCTATTCCCAACTCAGTCCCATCTCTGCAGATAGCCCAAGCTTGTAGAGTCATCATCACAGCCACGGCTTTGTCCCCCATCCTCTCGATGCCCTCTGTGCTGCTTCCACATCACCGCCTCTACCTTCACCTCCAATGTCCTCATCTCCAGTGAGACCGAGATCCCTCCACCAGTGTCCATCTCTGCCACTTCCACCTCTACTTCTGCTTGTCAGTGCCCCAAACTCCATTGTCTCCACCAACTCAAGTCCTGCCATGAGCCTACCACAAGTACAGTCTCTGAACCTCCATCTGCCTCTCCATGATCTCTACAACTTCCATCATTATTCCTACACCCACCATTCATCTCTACCACCTCCATCACCTTCACTA
>JADRCD010076164.1:598-11285 GCA_019843815.1 Montemys delectorum | reverse complement strand
TATGTGGTGTGTGTATATATGTGTGGTGTATGTATGTATGTGTGTGTGGTATATGTGATGTGTGTATCTGTGCGTGGATGTATGTATGTGGTGTGTGTATATAGTATGTGGGAGTGTATGTGTTTGTATGTGTATGTGTATATGTATGTATCTATGTTTTGTATGTATGTGGTATATGTATGTGGTGTGTGTATGTGTGTGTGTATGTCTGTGTGTGTGGTGTGTGTGTATGTATGTGTGTGTGGTGTGTGTATGTGGATGTTTGTAGATGTGTATGTGATGTGTGTAGATGTGTATGTGTATGTGTGTGTGTGAGTATGTGTATGTTTCTATATGTATGTGTTTGTGGTGTATATCTGTGCTGTGTATAGCACATGTATCCCACAATGTAAATGTGGAGGTCAGAGGACAACTTGCAGGAATTGGTTCTCGTCTTCCACCATGTGAGTCCCAGGGATCAAACTCAGGTCATCAGGCTTCGGGCCAAGGAGTATGACTTTGGAAATGTTAGTTACCAGCACATCTTTATAAATATGATTATTTGTTTCAAATCACAAAGTGACTCAAAAAGAATGTCAAGTGGCAAACATAAACAATGAAATCCAACAGCTGAAGAGACAAATGCAAGCAGATGAAGGGAACAAGCCGCTGGGATGAGAATGGAGCAGGTGAGTGAGCCTTCAGCTCATAGTCACATACTCGCCAGGAGATGTCATCTAGTCACGCCTGTAGCGGTAGCTTAAGTGGCAATCACCCCCATACACTTGTATATTTGAATGCTTGGCCCCAGTTGGTAGAACTGTTTGGGAAGGGTTAGGAGTTGTGGCCTTTCTGGAGAAGGTGTGTCCCTGGGGGTAGAGTTTGAGGTTTCAAAAGCCTGAGCCATTCACAGCCTCATAGTAGTTTCTACATGTGAGCTCCCAGTTCCTGCCCCACCACCATGCCTGCCTGCCTGGTGTCATGCTCCTGGTCATGATGATCATGTACTAACTCTCTGAAACTCTAAGCAAGCCCACACTAAACAATGTTTATTGGTCTACAAGTTGCCTTGGTCATGTTATCTCTTCACAGCAATAGAAAAGTAAGGAAAGCTGGTTTTTACATGAGACCGTTTTGTGGTTTGAATATGAAGTGTCCCCAGTAGGTGCCTGCATTGGAACATGTTGTCTCCTGCGGTGGATCTGTTTTGGAAAATTGTAGGCCCTTCATGAGAAGAAACTTCCCTACAAGAAGAGAGGGTCACTTGGGGTGGGCCTTGACACTTTATAGCCTGACCCCACTTACTGCCCATTTTCAGCTTCTTGCTCTGCCTAGATATAAGGTAAAGGGTCCCAGCTGCATGCTCCTGTCACCGTAAAGCCACCTGCCTTCTCCACCATCATGGACTTTTTCCCTTCAAACTATAAGCCAGAATAAATATTTCCTGTCTTAAGTTACTTCTTGACAGACATTGGCATAGCAACAGGAAAAGTTCACCAACATTTTAAACACTACTGCTGAAAGTGATTTTATGAATGCCTTTAAGATGTTCAGTTACATTTTTAAAAAGAGTGGGTTATATTTGGGAAACAAAGACATAACAGACCACTTCATAGGCTCCTTTCCATAATAAAACAGGCAACAGGAACATATGCTCAAATATTCTGACAGTCACACTAGTGGAGCAGCTGTGAAAAGACCATGTGTTCCTGGAGAAATGTGTCACAAGGCACAATGTATAAACTTACATCACAAAGGGTGGGAATTGATGTGGACCAGTTTTGAAACTGGTCCGTCTCAAATTACAGCACACCTCCAAACTGCTTTTATGAAATGGGGCACCGCTGGGCATACAGTCACTCAAGGAGCTGGGATCTCAGGACATTTTATCATTCAAAAATGTAGATCTGTATTGCGGGGAAGGGGGTGTCCCCACCTCTTAATGTACCTGTACAAAGTCTGTGTACAAGCAACACAGATAATGTACTTTGGTGTAGTCAAATTTGAAAGGAAAAGGGGAATATGATGAGCTGAAACCTTCTAACTGTTCTACTGTACAGTTTACATCTCCTGAGCTGAACAGACACGAACAGGAAACATACAGCATCATGACAGAGAATACTGCTGGATGGATCATCAGCATGGTACACTGCAGAGGTTCAAAATAGGAATCATGTTTGTTTATACAGTCTTTTATGGGACTTGTTAGGAGGCTGAGTATTGTTGTTAGGAATAAAATTAAATATTGAATAGAATATTCTGTCTACCCTTCATGAAGACTGTGGTCCAGATGAAGGAGGAAGCGGCAGGGCCCAGAAAGTCCTAACGTAAATGTAGGGCTGCAGTGTATGAGGACCACCTCAGACCACATGGTAACAATGTAGCAGTAAGGTGTTCTTTAAACTTACTGTATATCTCATTCTCTTAGGATTTAAAAATTGTTATAAACTTTATTATTAAAAAACGTGCAAATAAAAAGCCTTGTTTCTGGGGCTGGAGAGATGGCTCAGTGGTTAAGAGCACAGATTACTCTTCCAGAGGGCCTGAGTTCAATTCCTAGCAACCACATGGTGGCTCCCAACCATCTGTAATGGGACCCAATGCCCTCTTCTGGTGTGTCTGAAAATAGCTACAGTGTACTTATAAATGAAGCCTTTTTTTTTGTTTTTTGTTTTTGTTTTGTTTTTGTTTTTTGTTTGTTTGTTTGTTTTTGTTTTTGTTTTTTTCGAGACAGGGTTTCTCTGTATAGCCTTGGCTGTCCTGGAACTCACTCTGTAGACCAGGCTGGCCTCAAACTCAGAAATCCGCCTGTCTCTGCCTCCCAAGTGTTGGGACTAAAGGCATGTGCCACCACAGCCCGGCCCTGAAATATTTTTTAATAAGCCTTTTTCTAATATATTTTCATCTGTGTACATATAGGTAATTATAGAATCTATTTGAATGGACTTCTTTTGCTAAGGGTTGATTTTTTATTTGTTTTTATTTGTATTTTATTTGCGTGGGGTATTTTGCTGGGATGTGGGTCTGTGTCCCATGCATATAATGCCTGCAGAGGTCAGAAGAGGATGGGAGTTCCCCTGAAACTGGAGTTACAGGTGGTTGTTAGGTGCCACATGGGTGTTGGGAATTGAATCAAGATCTTCCAGAACAGCAGTCAGTGCTCTTAACTGCTGAGCTATTTCTCCAGCCCCTAAAGGTTTACTTTTATGTCAATATAAAAAAAAATTACTCAATTGTCGCAATGCCACTATAAATTGCAAAAGACATAATCTGATATATGTATATATATTTACATATATATTAATATAGATGATAGAGATAGATAAATATGTAGATGAGAGAGACAGAGAGAGAGAGGGAGAGAGAGAGACAGAGAGAGAGAGAGAGACAGAGAGAGAGAGAGACAGAGAGAGAGAGAAAATTTCTTGCCTTCATGAGAATTTGGGGACTTTTAGACTTCAGGATTTCCATGTTCATAATTGTGATCTCTCAGGACTGTTTCCTCTGGGGCTCTGATTTTGACACCAGGAGTTCTCAGATGCCTCTTTCCCTGTCTTCATTCAAGACCATCTTCAGAGTGCTGAAGAGGGAGACATCTCTGATGCTGGCTATACATTTACCTGAGAATGTGCTTAGACAGGACTTCTGGATTTGATTTGAGCTTCACCCAAAGACTTAGGGAGAGAAGTGGTGCTGGTGCTGGTGGTGGTGGTGGTGGTGGTGGGTGTGTGTGTGTGTATGTGTGTGTGGTCTTAAACCTGTTGTGATGAGCTCTGTGACATAGCCTCATGGGAAAGAATCTGGGCTGTCAAACCACAGACATCACTGTCTGACCTGGGCCAGTAGGCCACACCTCTGCGACTGGTTCTGGAGAGGGACCAGGGACCAGGGAACAAGAAGGCAGAGATGACTGGGAATCTGGGGTCAGAAGGACTTATGCCAAGCAAGGATAGCATCTTATATACTATTAAGAAGAATAACATCTTATATACTGTTTTCACTGGGAAATAGACCAAGGTCAAAGCTACATCAGGTAATGTTAGCAAACTTCAGAACACAGGACGCCTTGGACACAGCTGTTTTAGGACTGATAACCACAACCCTTCAGAGGAGAAAGCTGAGTTCCCAGGAAACAAAACCTTAACTCTTTCAAGACTCTGGTTCCATCCCCAAGTCACCCCCTGAGCAAGGACACAGAACTAGTATTGCTTTTGTCCTTTTCTAGGGGTCTTGGAGAACACCTTGGGTCTGTCAGACTCCTAGCACACCTGAGGAGTCAATTACTTCCTAAGCCAATAGCTCACCAGGGTTGGCTGAGCACTAAGGATACCTCTTGCAACTTCAGGTGCAGTTGTCCCTTGTGCATCCCCAGGGGGTTGGGTACAGGACCCTTTGTGGATTCCAAATATACAAGATGACTAGGTTCCTTATATAAAGTAGCATAATATTTTCACACAACCTACACATGTCTTTCAATATAATTATGTCTACAGACCATTTACTATATCCAATACAATGCAAATGTCAGGTAAATTTGTTCCATGCTGTGTTGTAATAATAATGAGAAGAAAGTTTATATGTGCTAAAACACAAGAACAGTGCTCTTCTGAATATGTTCTACCTGTAGTTGGCTAGCAGAGGCCACTGTCAAAGAGTAAACTTTGTTCACGGGGCTGGAAAATCATACCTTGATATGGGTGCACTGCATTATAAGATTCTTGGCTCTGCTGTTGCTTTAGTTTAATGCTGCCATGCTTCATACCATGATAATAATGGATCAAACCTCTGAAACTGTAAGCCAGCCCCAATTAAATGTTTGCCTTTATAAGAGTTGCCTTGGTCACAGTATCTTTTCACAGAAATAAATCCTCAACTAAGAAAATCACTTTCTATCATTTTTATTATACACCTGATATAAGCACTTAAACCAAATGGACAAACTGTCAGTGTCATTACTCTGATACCCCTCACACAGCAGGCCTGCATGGTCTGCTGCTGCAGACATGCTCTCCTTGTCTCCAGTTGGTGCAGGCAGATGAGGACAGGGTGGAGAGTGAACTGCAGAGCCTGGTGAACTTACCCGTTAGTAAGCTCTTAGGTCCTGAGGAGGTCCTTTGATTTCTCCCAAAAGCATTCATTGTGACCAGCTGTGAACATTGTGACCAACTGTGATCATTGTGACCAGTTGTGAACACTGTGACCAGCTGTGGACGTTGTGACCAGCTGTGAACATTGTGACCAGCTGTGAACATTGCCCCTATTATTGTTTCCTTATTTTGAGTCGTGTTCATTGTCTATTTAGCAAGTATTTTTTCAAGGAAGTAAGTCTGAGACAAGGTACCAGATATCCAGGAAACTCAAATAAGAAAAAAGAAAAATGTCTTTAAGGACATTTTAATACAGTGGAAGATGACATGTATATTTGATCCACAGATCAAATTCCTGTGGATTTATTACTTCAAAATGACTGCACAGGCCATAATTTGAAGAATAGTGTAGTAGAATCTTTTTACAAAGAATCCAATTACATTACAAAAGTCTTCAGTTAGCTCTAAGTTGCCACCTGGATGAAGGAAATAAGCCACAAAGCTGAGAGGCAATGAGTGTTAGATTTCGGAGGAAGCATTAGGAGATGGAAGGGAGAGAGACAGTCACCCGACCTTCAATAGATGAGACCACGTTTATTAGCACACATGGCTGTAGTCAGAATTTTGGTTTCTTTAAAGAACACAGGTATATTATGGGGATATGTTTGCATTTTAATCCCAGGTGTAGGATATAGGGCTGCTTCAGATTGTTCACAGCAATTGACTCTAATTTGCCTTGTGCTATAGTAGGGGTATGATTTTGCCAGCTGCGGATAGTTTCTGCAATGGTGTGATGTTTGGAATTCTAGAGACTCTTCAGAGGATGTGTAAAGGCTAGGGCCTTGAGAGGTGGGGCCACTGTTGGTGGGTTGGTCGTAGACGGTCATTTGGGAAGGCTGGTTGCTATTTGATAGTCGTGGTCAAAGAAACAAAGAGAAAGAAATTAGATTTAGGGACCTCCTTCTTTCCTACTTAAAGTTAGGGGTTGGTTGGAAGGGTGGAAGAGAGAAGAACCACAAAGTAGCATAAGAATATGTACACATGGCGAGGGGCCATATTCTAACCCAAGGGAAGCTGAGCCATCTGCCAGTGAAAAAACATGGCCATGAACATTTATGGGGGTGGAGTGAAGATCGGAAACGATTGCAGCAAACAGCCCATGGTTGTAGCACGTACTGCGTGTTTTCTGTCCTTCAGCCTCTCTTTAGCCTTGCCTGGCAGCAAGGGGGACTGGGAAGTGTAGCCTCTTTTAGCAGGAAACTATCATCCCAAACCCTAAAGAGATATTAAAAAAATGGGGAGAGGGGTTAGGGCATAGATTCTTTCTTAGCTGCTTCCTGATGAGGAGGGTCGTTGTTATGAGAGGACGACATAAACTCTATCTGTCTCCATTTAAGGACCAGGCCTGATTTAGAAAAGAAGGCCATGGAGGCACCAGCTTCAGGAACAGACCATAAAACCCAGAAACAAGGTCATAAAACTCCTCCCAAAGAGCAGCCTGGAGATAACCACAAAGATGGGGAAATATCTTACCTTAGGATGAGCCATCTGTGCTGGGCAGTCCTATCTCATCCTATGGTTAAATGCTCATGATAAAGGAGTGCAGACCACTGACTACCTGTAACCCCCTGGCACCCATCAGTGAAATTTTAGATTACCTGACCCTTCTAGAGAGTTTCCCCTGTTCCCTATAAGAAGGCCTGCATGCCTTTGCCTGGGTCACCATTTTGGAGAATGTTAAGCACTCCCCCACCCCAATGCTGGTTGTTTCTGCAGAATAAATGCTCTTTGTCTTTGCATACTGAGTCTGGGGGTCTTCCTTTTTTTTGGACCCTTACAGTTAGAGAGAGGTAGTTCTGGGTCACAGTGACCAAAGCACTGAGAGATTATTGAAAGATCATCATTAGAGGGCTGTAGGCAGATGGCAGAGTAAAACTGAGAGATTTCTCAGGAAGGTGAATGGAGGGAAAGGAGCAGAGGCCCCCCAGAGACAGACTGAGTGGGTGAGAAAAAGTGGACACAGAGTAGATTCAGAGTGACAGTCCTACTGCCCGGAGTACTGCACCAAAGTGAGCTAGCAAAAGCAACAGAGAACTGCAGAGTGTGGAAGAAAGAAACAGGAGGAAACAAAGTCTAATGAAAAGAATTGTATCTGGTCTGTGGTGGCAGGGGTGAAGGCCTCTGGCAGCCAGAGTCTCCACAGCATCAAAGAGGTCCTCTGAAGGTATTTCAAGGACAAATGGAATAAATGAGCTGTAGTGATTTGAATACACTTGGCCCAGAGAGTGGCACTATTAGGAGGTGTGGCCTTGTTGGAGTAGGTGTTGGAGGAAGTGTATCACTGTGGGGTTGGACAATGAGACCCTCCTCCTAAGCACATGGGAGTCAGTCTTCTCCTATGAGCCTCAGATGAAGATGTAGAACTTTAGGCTTCTCCAGCCCCATGTCTGCCTGAACTCTGCCATGCCCCCACCTTGATGATAATGGACTGAACCTCTGAATCTGTAAGCTAGGCCCAAATGTTCTCCTCTTAGTCATGGTATCTCTTCACAGCAATGGAAACCCTAACTAAGATACGAGCTGTTCCAGGATGGAAGCCATTGAGAGAGCTTACATGGACCATTCTGTTGGGATATAATGGATATGAGGTAAAGCTCAGTAGGTAAAATATTTAAAAGACAAGGTAAAAAGATAAGTGTGAGGATCAGGAGGAACGAGGTGATGGAGGTGGTAGGGGTAGCAGAGTAGGAGAGACCCAGAAGCCCACACACAAGTAGAGGTTTGGTTGAATAGCATTTTGCTCCCTGTCTCTTGAGAGGGCCCAATTCAAAACCAGTTAGGATTTGTTGGTGTGGAAGCAGAATTTCTCATTGTTCATGGAAGATGGCAAAAATCTTGTCCTTAGCTGTAGACAAATTTACTCTTAAGATACTACACCAGGCAAGGAACGGAGATGGCTCCAAAGGATGTTAAGCTGATTTGGTATCTTTTCTAAGTTTTTTTGAGAGTTGGTGAGACCGAGGGGCCAACTGACGTAAAGGCTTCAAGTCCAGCTGTTTTAGTTCTGAGTCCGGTAAACAATGCCCAGAGTGGCAAAGAGGGGCATGGGTTGGATGGTCCATGGCTTATTAGTTCCTCCTTCCAAGGAGACCCTGACTGTTTGGGGGAGGGTGGGGGGTGGAGGTACTGATCTCTCTTTAACTCCTTCAAGCTGACAAAAAGTCAGTGAGGGGTTCAACAGTCAGGGTGTCTCTGAGAGGGGCATATCTAAAGGGCCATGGTAAAACTTAACCGTTGACAAAAATCCAAAATGTAAGTCAGGAGGTAATGACTGTACAACTGTAATGTGGGGGTACATTAAGAGAGAAAGTTAATGAGAAAACATTTTACATCAAGATTAACACAAGTTAATAGAAGGTTGGATGCAAAGGTAACACAGGGTAAAGGCAATTGTATGACTGGCTGGATCATGTGTCAGAGTTTCGTAGAAGGGTAAGGTGACTGTAGTTAGCTGTCTGTTGTTACATCAGACTTCTGCAGAAGGAACAAGACCCAGAGCTTTGTAAAAGAAGTCAGTTACAGCCAGCACCTGACTGACAGTTTAATAGAGAAACCGAATTCTATTGAGTTGGTTTTATATGATTGTCAAGTAAAGTTCAAAAGACACCACTTGGATATTCTGAGTAACTTTCCAAAGCTATAAATTTGATGACAGAGTACCGGGCAGTCTCCTTTAATCAGAGAATATGAGTGGGTAGAGAGGAGACCCTGGAATTAGCTTGTACTAAGAGGAAGAATTGAAAAGTCAGGGTAAAGGGCATGGCCAATTGAAAGGATTCAGGCCCTAATCAGTCAGTGGTGGGCTTAGGTACAAGGTTCACCTGTTCACAGCATCCTCACAGGTCAGTATGAGAATGGGAGACACTGTGAGCGGATTAACGGCTGTTTGCCTCCCTGTTGTTTAAGACATTGAGGATGTGTGCAGACTCAGTAGGCAAGAGAATCCATTCCCCTGTCAAGTGAGAGACAAGGAGTAATTCATATTCCCTATAGATAAGAAGGAGTGGCCTTTCTTGTCAGACCAGCTAGAGACAGAAGTAGACTTCTAGTAGGTCCTATGTTCTATACGTCTTTATACTGTGGCTAGCATGCAGCTTACTTTTATGGGACTGTGCTCCATTCAAGGGAAATATTTGGACCTGGGGACATTCTGCCATACAAGTTATTTTAACCTATTTTACTCAAGCATTCAAATTTTCATAACCACATTTTAAATGTACCTGATTTTGAGTATTATTTGACATTAAGCAAACTTTATGTTTACCTTAAACTTGTTTTGAGTTATTTGTTTCAGGCTTATTTTGAAAACATATACAAAAGACTACATAATGGAGGATACAGATTGGTCTCTGATCTCCAAGCTTATCTCTGTAAATGAATTACATTTGTACTTAACATGTCTACAAACACAGTTCTGAGTACATTAGAGAATCTGATCATTTGTAAGGTGAGTGACCACTAACTTGTATGTCTTGATTATTTTTAACAGTTTACAATAAGTTTGCATGCTTTATAAGATTATGATTTCATAATTTTATACCTGTTAAGTTTTAGCCTTAAAACTGCAATGTTTGAATTGAAGATTCTTCAGTATTAAAATAAACTTTAAACCATACATACGTTCTTGGAAAGACTAGAAACCTCACTTTCCTGATCCTTTCAGACTAAAGAGAACAGCCAAGGCACATGGCCATTTCAGTCTTGATGAAGTCACCAACCAAGACGTGTCAAGCCACGTGGCTGCTATTTACTCCAGGTGAGACCGGTTCCCTGGTAAGGTGAACCGTCAAGCATATTCTCTCACCCACCAAAACAAAACAAAATAATTTTTCTAAACAAAGTTTCATTCAAGTTACATATTTGGGATGCTGTAGAATAACTGTTAACTCTTTCTTATTACAAGTTTTAAGCTGACTTTTTCCTGCTTGGAATTTCACCACCTTTTAAAACCCTACCCCCAATGGTCTTATAGATCCTGAAAAGAAGAAAGTTACATTTCAGCAAAAACTTCACGTATGGCCTTGAATTGGGAAACATTTTAATAAACAAAACCAAGAAGAGAGGATAGTATTTAGAGACCTAAAGATCTCTGATTTCACTTGGTCATTTTAATTTTTTATATCTGAATTTCTCTTAGCTTCTATTGAAAATGGCTTGCTGCTTAGCTATTCTCAATCACACCATACCTTTTCCCAGGCTGTTCTTCTGTTCTTGTTCTCCTTATCAGATTCAGGATAGAGGTTTTGGAGGAAATTTTTAGACTAACAAACTTGCTTGGGTCTAAAGTGGGCAGGTCAAATTCTGTCTCCAGAGCCAGTTTTCCAGTTTAGTAAAACAGCTTATGACAGTTTTTCAATATTATTCAAACTCAAAAGACATTTGAATCCCTATAAGACTGAACTCTCTCTCTCTCTCTCTCTCTCTCTCTCTCTCTCTCTCTCTCTCTCTCTCTCTCTCTCTCTCTCTTTCTCTCTCTCTCTCTCTCTGTGTGTGTGTGTGTGTGTGTGTGTGTGTATGTGTGTGTGTGTGTGTGTGTGTGTGTGTGTTGGCCAACAACCTAA
>JADRCD010076153.1:0-11684 GCA_019843815.1 Montemys delectorum | reverse complement strand
TCTCTCTCTCTCTCTCTCTCTCTCTCTCTCTCTCTCTCTCTCTCTCTCTCTCTCCCTCTCTCCCTCTCTCTTTGTGGGAAAGGGAGGATACCCAAATGAATTCACAATAGAATTGATAGAATATAAGCATGGGGAGATCTCTTTGATGAACATATTTTTTTCCACTCAAATCATTCGGAGTGATTTGATGTTGCTTAACTTCTTCTTTGCTGTATTCTTATTCATGGTGTCCACACTCTTGTGGATGTGAGCAGAGATTCCTGAATACCATACTGAGCACAACCCTGAATACAAGGCACTGAACAGTGCTTGAACTTCTTCAGATTGTCTCCAAGACAACTTATCTAGTGGCCACAGAAAGGTGACAAAAGTCATTCGTCAAGACCTCTGGTGAGCCACATTGATGTGTTCCTATTCTTCAGGAATTGTACAGATTTATTTAATCCTGCCAAGTTGTCAGTTAGACCCAAAACCCTTTTTGAAACCCGAGGAAAAATGTTGCAGTTCCAAATTGATTAAAATATCTTCACTTTAAAACAAGTTTAGAATCTGAAAAAAAAAAAAAAAAAAAGGACAATGAAATTCATCAATATGGATTCATCCCTGCTCATCATGAAAGTTCAGTTAAATTTAAAAAGTACAGAATTGATTTGATTTTTGAGGATTGCCCTAAGAGGAGTGAAAGAACTTATTTCCCTCCCTTTGTGAACTGGGATATTGCATATTCATGTTAGTAAGCCAGTATTCAGTCACATTACATTCAATCTTGATTAACTTGGCTATTCTGATCATTGTTGTATTTCAGGCAAAGCACCTAACAGAGATGACTGAATATGTGGCCTAGGGAGTTTATTAAGTAAATTTCTCCTTCTTGTTTCCCTTCTCAGCTAGTCCATCAGTAGCTATAATTGATATCTCTGTCATCTTGGGGACAGTCATTTCATGTCTTAGTCCCTGAAAAATTGAATTTATTGTATACTTTACTTATGTTTTGTGGCTTGGATGTAAATTCCCCATAGGCTCATGTGGTTGAGTGCTTGTTCCTCAGCTGGTAACACTGTTTTGGAAGATTGGGAAATCTTCAATAGGTAGAGCCTTGCTGACAGAAGGCTATCAGTGGCAGACCTTTTATAGCAGGTTTATAGCCTACCTTCCCTCTCCATCCTGATGTTGTTTTTCTAACTTAAATTTGCACAGGTCTTGTACATACTGCCACAACTACTGTGAGTTCATATGTGTCCAGAAAATGCCATTTCCTTGTAACCATCCATTGCCCTTTATAGTCTCTCGAATCCCTTCTTAAACTGTGAGCTAAAGTAAACTCCTCCCTTAAGTTGCATCTTGCCAGTTATTGGATCACAGCAAATAAAAAAGTAACTAATACACTTATCTTTTAAATACTTTTTTAGAATAATGAATGAGTCGAGCACTCCTGTGTTTTAGTTTGATTACTGTGGCTGTGATAAGAAAATATCTAATAAGAAAGTAACCCAGAGGAGAAAGAGGTTACTTTGGTTTATAATTCAAGATTACAGCTCACCGTTGAGGGGAAGTCAAGGCCGGAACTGAAAGTATCACATCAATAATCAAGAGCAAAGAAAGAATAAAAGCATGGATGTTTGTTTGCTTGCTCACTACCATATAGTTCTCTTCTGTCTGATATCATTCAGGACATTCTGCCTAGGGAAAGGTACCACTCACTACGGCTAGGCTTCCCCCTATCAATAAACAATCAAGGCAATCTCCTACAGACATGCCCACAGGCCAAGCTGACCTAGATAATTCCTTAGTAAAATTCTCTTTCCAGGTGGTTCTACATTGTGTCACGTTGACAGCTAAAACTAACCAATACACCATGGGAGAAAACATTTTATGATATACTTATCATTTACTGTTAACCAATGAGCTTAGAACATACCATGAACATGGTTCCCATGGCTTAACTTAGGATCCTTTTCCTCGGAGACCATATTACCTTTCCCTGTTTTGAAAATACAGCTGCCTTGAGAATGTACTTCCTTATTTAAGAAATCACAATTCATAAAAGTGGCAGAGACTAGACACTGAGCAGCCTTGATGCAGCATGGACATTGGGACCTTGAGAAAGTTTGTGCTGTTCCTTCCCAGAGTTAGCTGCAGCTCTCACTCCTTGTATAATGTCAAGGAGATACATGAAGAAGATCCATCTTGATATTAGCGTCATTGTATCATTAAAAACTCACAGTGTCACATGGAATGCAGTACTTCTGTTGAGTTATGAATCAAATATTAGAGACATTCATTCTAGCATTGTCATTGACATCCTCTTTCACTCAAAGACACTTCCTGGAGTTAATGCCAATTTAAATGTATCTTTTTCAGATGCTAAACCTGAAATCTTTGGGTTCAGAGAAAAGTGCTCTTTCTGTTGCTCAGAAGCTGAGTGACAGGATTGTTAAATGTGGCCAGAGCCTAAAGTGTTTCCTGTGACATCCTTCATCTTTGTCCTTTGAATTTGGTGGTTTTGGGGAAATAACCTGAAGTCCTTTAGAACAGGTGTGAAGGAAGGCACACCGTAAGCAAGGAAGCCATGTTGGTGGTGAATACTTTACTCTGGTCAGAAATAAGCAAATAAATCAAGTCATAAGAACAGCATCACATTCTTCCATCTCCTTGTGGGCTGAGCAGTGAATTCTGTAAGTACTTGGGGCCAGTCATGGGGGCTAATGTCCCTCTATCTAACAGATACATTATTGTGTCATAAAATTGAAGCCTACTGACTGTGTGAGAGATGGCTTGCCATGGCTGAAAGACATCAGTTCTAGAGTCAGACTAACCTGAGTTTGGCTCTTGATAGCTAATTTGTAGACCTCAGATAAGTCATTTACAATCTCTGAATTTTCATAATTCTTTCTGTAAAATGGGGAGCTCCCAGCCCATCTTAGGCATATTGGGGATATTATATGACCCATTGTCTGTGTTTAGAGGACCTGTCTCACTGCAGGCTTCATTCTTAGGTAGTGACTGTTTTGGTGAGCCTCCAATCTCAATCTGCTCATTCTTGCTTTCTGGAACAACCTCCAAAGTATGTCAGCTCTTCATCTTCAGGGTCAATCACTGGTAGAGCATCAAGTTCACTACTTCATTGTTTCCTCTGTATTGGACACTATGCCATGGGTTCCTCTACATTTTTCATGCTCCTAACAGGTAGTGACCTCCTTGAATATGTGAGCTCACCTTGTTTACATTTTATCCATAGGTCCTAAGTACATTGGTTTAGTACTTGAAAGTGGATGTGAAAACAAAGAATGAGATGGATGGTAACAAAGGACAACTTTCTTAAGATAGGCAAGAGCTGGTAGCCAATAAAGGCATTGATTGTTTCTTCCTGTCATGCATATTTCTACCTAGGCTATCCTTGGGCAGCTCTGAGCCACACAGCTACACAGGGACCATAATATCTTCTGGTATCACTTCCCCTTTCTTACAGCATCACCACTGTCTTCTTAACAAATAGTGACTCTCCCCCAGAGCGGTCAGGAAGAGTGATCTCTGGGAGAGACTTGTTCACTCACATAAGATTCAAGGGCCTGTGGTTACTTAACATTAGTGTTTACATTCCAGAGGAGACAACTTAGTCAGATGGCACAGATAGGTGCAAAGAAGACTGGCAAATGCAATCTAATATCTTTCCCAGAGTACCTGATTCATCCCCTGATCTTTACTTTATAAAGCTCTCTCTCAGATTCCCTTGCTCCTTGGATGTGAGTGGGGCTGTCTAGTGTGATGGCATGGTAGCATTGCAGGAGAGAATCAGGTGGGAAGGACATGAAGTTGTTCCCGTCTCTGCTTTAGCTATGTTTCATCTACGTCTTTTTCTCCATTGTCCTGGCTCTCCTACATCATATCCACACAGGGTTTGGTTTGCTATGATAACATTTTATCCATCTCTTCCTAGGATGGGGTACTTGTCTGGTGTGAGCGGTCTCTGGATCACCTCATTTCATGTTTGCCTATTCAGAGAGTCAATCCCCTCTGAAACCAGTTCCCTGTGTTAATGTCCTTGCCTCAAAATGCTCAACATGTGTTAGATGGCTCAGTAGGTAAAGGTGCTTATGGTCAAGCCAGATAATTTGTGTTCAATACCCAGGACCCACATAATGGAAGAAGAGAACTAACTCCCATAAATTGTATTCTGACTTCCACTTGAACTTCATTGTGCTGGCTAGTTTTTTACATGAGCTGGAGTTTTTTCAATGAGGAAATCTCAATTCAGAAAATGCCCTCACTAGATTGGCCTGTGATGTGTTTTCTTGATTGATGATTTATGTGGGAAGGTGGTCACTGTGGGCAGTGCTACCTATGGTGGTCCCAAGTAATATAAGAAAGCAGGCTACCCCTCCATGGTCTCTGTATCAGTTCCAGCATTGAGTTTCTGGCCTGACTTCCATGGGTGATAGATGATAACAGATGAAATAACCCTTTTCCTCCCTAAGTTGCTGTTGGTCATGGTGTTTTATCACAGTAATAGGAATTTTAACTAAGACAAATGTAGTACATATACTCACACAAAATGTTTTTAAATTAACTAAAAAAGGAGAAAGAAATGCCCAATATTGTTTGTATTTTCCTCATTAGATCTTATTTGAAACACAAAATAAATGAATGTATGTTTAAAAATTAGTTTTCTTATGTGTGTGTGTGTGTGTGTGTGTGTGCCAGTCACTATGTCTGTGTGTTCCCATACACATGCAGATAAACATCAGGAATCATCTACCTCATTTTTCAGTCTCTCACTGGAACCTGGGGCTCACCAATTCAGCTAGGGTGGCCCCAGGGATTCTCTAGTTCCTGCCTCCCATTTTCTGGGATTCTCAGTGTACACCACTAAACCCAGCATTTTTCACAAGCATTGGCCATGGAGCTCTTGAGCAGCAAATGATTTGCTGACTGAGCCAGTTTACCTAGCACTTTAAATGGGTTTTCATGTATAACCCTTAGACATTAGCACAGCCAGCCCTTCTGAACACCAAATGGTCATGTGTCTCTTTTCCATACACAGAACACAATCCTTGTGCCTTGAGTAAAATCCAAAATACCAAACCATTCTGACCTAGAAGTCAAGTGAAGTGCTGATCTGCCAGGCTTGTTGACATATGTTAGATGGCAGGAAGACCTCTTCCTATCAGGAACCTATTAAAAAGTCTGCTTATATGAACATACACCAAATACAGTGCATACACAATAGTGAAGCAAGTACAGAAGGGCAGGAAAGGAAACATTCATACAGACAAAGAGAGATTGGGAAACCCAGACCCATCACTGTCCAGAGTTAAGAAATCTTGAAGGCTGACATTATGAAGACTCTCTACCCTGGAAGAGGAGTGAGCAGGCCTTCAAACCTATTCAAAAGCAGTTCCTATCTAGCCATTCTCTGATGCTGCCACCCAGATTCAGGAAAGGCTGTACCGGTGCCAGGATGTGTGAGAAGCAAAGATGAGCACAGGATTGGTTGTGTTGGATATGGCTTAGGAGAATTGTCTCAGTGAGAAAAAAAGGAACCTTTGCGTCTCAGTGTGGGCCAGACATCTGTGCAGTGGGCTGGAAAAGGATGATTAGGCAGGACAAGCCTCAAACTGCAGCACAGCTCTAAGAACAGCTTGTCTAGGCAGATGGGGAGTCCTCCACCTTGGGGCAGGGGTGGACAGGTGCAAGTAGCCCTGCTGTGCTCTGTCACTGCACATGGTAGTCTCAGAGCAAATATGGCAGATGAAAGGGAGAGTCATCTGGAGCTTGCCATAATGCAGACTTCTTGTAGCAGGTTTTGGTCAAGATCAGAGAGACCACCAACAAAGGACAGAAGTGGGTGGGAAAGGCAAGCAGCTTTGTTCATTTATCGGGTACTCTTCAGCAATTCCATCCTAGCTTTCACCTGGAATAGTCTATGTAGCTACTTGCAAGTTTTTTTCCCCTTAATTCTGTTTTATCCAAATGTTTAGGTTTGCATTAAGTGAAAATAAAGCTAATGAAAAGTTATCCAATACGGTAAAAAAAAGCTCATCTTAGATATAAGCTACAGAACCATTGTATTCCCAATGAAATTCTTTGAATACCAATACAGTTGGCCTGCCTTGTTTTATGAGTTTTGCTACAATGTCATGCCACTTATTAGAAAGGAAATATTCATCTATGAGTAAAAATGCAATAATGATACTATTGGCTAATGCTTTGTATTTTAAAAAGCATTTTGCATACAGTAGCTGATTTAGTTCTCATAACACACAGTGGACAGCTGAGAAAGGTTACGTACTTTTCAAGGTCATGCAACCAGGTCATGAAGCAGCTGAATCTGTCCTGATGTCAGCACTCATAGAGCCTCTTCTATATGCAGCAACACTATTCTGCACAGATCACTCTACTTTGCCAAGAGAGTAGGTCTACATAAAGCCCTTGGTTTCTTATATAAGATCCTGGTAGCCAGATGAATGTCAGACATCAAAAGTGTACAAATGGGTGATCAACAACTTAAATATTGTTATGGTGAGGGGACAGAAACACAGCTAGCTTCACACCTCCATTCTCAGTAGTCTCATGAGTTCTAGACTTTTAAGAGTCAGGATTCAGATCAAACTAGAATTCGTGGCTCTGACAATACAAAGAATTTCAGGACTAGTGTGATGGTTAATTTTTATCACCAGCTTTATACTACTAGGGCCCCATGGCAAGAGGGAAGTTCAATCTCTTTATGGCCTAGATCAGAGCGGCCTGTGATCAAGTTTGGGGAGCACTGTCTTCATTGGTATTTGATGTAGGAGGGCCCAGCCCACTGTGGGTGATATCATCTATTAGGAAGATAGTCAAGAGCTTTATAAGAAATCTAAGGGCACATCAGCCTGCAAGAGAATCAGGGGGAAGTGAGACAGTAAACATTTCTCCATGGTTTCTGTATCAATTCTTGTTACGATTTCTCAATGATGACCACCGTGACCTGGAAGTGTCAGTCAAAAACCAAACCAAACCAAACAAAAAATACTTTCCCTCCTCTGTTTGCTTTTGGTTAGAGTGTTTTATCCCAACCATAGAAAAGAAACTAGAACCACTAGCTAGTTTATGAAGAAGCAGAGTTGGAGATTTTTAAATGTATCTTAATATAGGCACAGCACACATCTGAGCACATCGGTGTTTTCCAAGAAAGTTACAAGAAGTAAATCATGTTTAAGTATGGGTATGGCTTCCTTGAAGGGAAGTCACAATTACTTGTCTTAGCATTAAACTTATATATATTTGGTGGCTTCAAAATTCCATATTGGATGGTTACTAGGAGAGCACCCCCACTTCCTCTTCTCATAACTGAGACAAGTGGCTCCGGAGGTGCCTTGGATGGAATTATAACCTGATAGGACAAAACTGGAAGCCACTAGGGCTGCACAGTCCTTTCTCTGTAATTAGAGCTTCTGTGAGATTTCTACAAAATTGCAGGCCTGCCACTGTGAGAGAAGGGCCTTGTACAACTGTGATTGTGCAGGGGTTCCTGCTTCTCTGATATCTCAAGTCTTTAACTGGGTTCCTGTGTGTGGAGTTGCAGATCTTCTCTGCCTTTCTCCTGTCTCATGTGTAATATACAGCGTCCCTAGTGCTCGGAGATGGTCCTCCACACTTGTGATGGTTAGTCTTTACTGTCTCCTCAAACTGTGAGTCAAAATAAACCCTGACTTCTTAAGGTTGGTTTTTGTTATGTGTATACATGTATGTGGTAACAAGAATGAGAAACCAATGTAAGTTGCATAATAATGGATGCTGACATTTATTATAAATGGGATAAATGTGAGAGAGTACTAAAGTCAGCATTAATGCAAATAGCACAATGATCACTTAGCAAATGATCACTGAATAGTGCTGCTTTTATGAACCAAGATCTGGGTTGGGAGTTGCGCCACTTCTGATGCTTAATCCTGCCCCTCCAACATGCAGTGGTCCTAACTAATAACAGTTGTTCACTGTGGGGAGCACAGTGATCAGTGTTTCACAAATCCTCTCCATATAAATGCCTCAAGACATAGGGACCATGTCCTCTACTTCATTGGGATGACCGGGACTCTGTGATGAAGTCATTTTCTCTCGGTCAGAGGATAGCACACAGCACAGGCAAGGTTTGATTAAAGCTCTTGTGAACCAGGAAGTGCTATATCAACTTAGCTTTACAAATAAAAGTCCCAATGAAAGGCCAAGGCGCTGCCACTTGGTGTGTGGGGCACCAGGTTGCTCAGAATCAGAGGCTGTGGACCAGCTTTCAGGCTTCTGGAGATCAGTGACCATGATGCCCACTGTCACCGAAGTGTGTCCTCATTCCTCTGCTATCTCACCTAACACATTTGATTTAATGTCTCCAAAGCAATGGACAATCTGTGGCCCAATCAAATAAATACTTAACAGGACCCCTTCACACCTATGTCTCCAACCTTGTGGGAAGAAGCTTGAATGCACCAAAGGTGGTCATCCATTCATATCCCCCCCCCCCCAGAGGCTTAGGACAATGGCTATATGCATAGTTATTTGCCACCATCAGTCTTCCAGCTCACCTTGGTGTCTGATGATAGCAGAAGAGAAGTGCAGAGAACAAAGTGGTTTTCTCTGGCTAAGCTAAAAAGACTTGTGGAGCAGAGACTCAAGACCCAGAGCATGACCACAAGTCGCCTTTCACCTGCACAACTCACCATTTTGCTACATGTTAAACATAAAAATATTAATATCTGTGTTAATATTAACACTAAATGGGACAAATGATTGTATCCCCTTTTAGTGACTAAGCCACACTCCGAGGAAGTGTTGAACTGATGTCTGGATTGGGGATAAGCCCTTCCATGTGCTGGCCCCTGCCAGGAAGTTCTTGGAATGGATTTTCACTTTACAACTGATGTCCTACTTAAAGAGAGGGATTTCACATGGAGAAAGGCATGCACAGAGGGACTAGAATGTGAAGACGTGGGAGAAGTGGACCCTGTGGCTGTAGCCATGTTTCTGTACACCAAGGAGCTCCTAGAACAAATGCCAAATGCCAGAAGCTAGAAGAGATATGGGAAGCTCTAGAGCCATCAGAAAGAACATAGTTCTGTCAGCGGCTTCTCTCAGACTTCTAGCCCACAGAATTGAGACAACAAACTTCAGCCATTTGAAACCTCTGATTGGGAGTCTTTTGTCATGGCAGCCACAAGAACCTACTAGGATCACTAATCATGGTATCCACTGGGTCATAGGCTTTGTACCAGGCTGGAGAAAGAATAAGCTATAGAATGTACAATCAAACATTAGTGATGCCCAGTCAACTGGATGAATTGATATCCATGCCTGTGGTACATTCTGTGAGGAGGAAGAAGATTCTCAGCAAGGAGAACTTGAAGTTTGCCCTTACCTGGGCATTGAGAAAACCTACCATGGAAAGAGATACTGAAACCATGAAGGTCTCTGGAATTGGGGATGAGATTTGGTGGTAAGGGTGCACATGATAGGGAGAGAAAATTGCTTATAAAGTCATATATGAGTGGATAAAAGAAATGGGCTGGGTAGAGGTAGACAGGAAAGCTAGGGAAGTGATTTTGTTAATAATTATCAGTGTTCAGCATGAAGATTCAAATGGCATGTCCTCTGTGTTATTCTAAGCACCCATCAGACCTGAGCAACAGCCCTAAAGATATTCTGCTCTGCAGAAGCAGTCCTGGTGAGAAGACACCATGATGACAATGTGTTCTACTCAGCAGCTTTACCTTTGGCCCCTGAAAGCCTTCAGTACCCACCTCATCTAAGCCTCAGTTAGCCGGGTGCCAGCTGGGAAGATTAATGCTTGCCTGGGGCTCAGCTGCCATCCACTCAGACTCAAGGGTCTTGGAAAGGTCTCCTTTGTTACGGTCAAATGGTCTGTAACTTCAGTTCATGGCTGTAAATGTCTCCTTTCAATTTCTTAGATTTGGGGACTTTGAGCTATGCTTCAGTAAAGAAATATCCTGTGACAATGGAAGAGGAAGTGATTGATTGTCCCAGTTGCCTAAGACACAAAGCTAGGGAGCACTGAGGCTACTTGACTGGGTCCAGGATTGGACTTGCCCCAGGGCACATATTCCAGTCTCACCCTGACCTTCAACTTGGATTTTTTTTTCTCTTGTTAATAGGTCTGCCTCAAACTAAAGCTTTCATGAGAATAAAACAAAACAAACCACAAAATAGTCAGAGTACCTGGATCTTCATAAGCGCTCAGTTGCTACTCAATATCATTATCACTATCGTTCCTCCGATTAATTAAAATCTGCAACAATATGGACAGACTTTCAGACTTTCGGGAGCCTAAGAACATTCGCACGTTCTTTGTAATCAAGTCTAAGCATGGGTAAGTGATTAGTGGCTGTGATGTTAATTAACTCTCCACAGTAAAAGGGCCAGGGAGAGCCCTGCACTTAAACAGCTGACAGCGATGGAACTGTTCTGATCTGCAAAGGCCCTCAATGGGGGCCCTCGGCTTTCCACTCTGAGCAAACAGAAGTTAGCGAGCAAGATCACCACTCCCCTCCTGTTTAATTAGAAAGCACTAAGAAGATGAAAATGCATAATAAGGCTCTGCAGTAGTTAAGTGTAATTCAAGTAATGTGTGCCTGGGGACCCTCTCCATCACTGCGCCTGCACACAGAGCAGTCAGGAGCTGGCTAGTCAGAGCATGGTGCTGCACCTAAGCTTGCTACACTGTCAGCTCTGTGAAATGCTACATGGAGGACTTTTCCAGGGCACTTGACCTTTCTTGAGCCCCAGTTTCCTCACTTATACTGTAATGATAGTGAATGAACACCTCGGTGTCATTGGGAGAACAAAATATAGTAATGTGACTAACACTGATACATTTAGAACTTGGAGCAGGCATGTGGTAGGGACACTTCATAGCATCATATGGGGGGAATCAAGCATCCAGGAAACAGAGATCATTATGGCAAATGAGGTAAACCAGACACACAAAGACAAACACTACCTGCCTTCTCTCAGAAGCAGGAGCAGCACCATGGGAATAGATAGGCAAGTAAATAGGAAGAAGGTACAAAGTCAGAGGGGTGGGGAGATGGGGTGGGTTGGGAGGGTAGGGTGGAAGAATGAGGGTGAATGTGATCAAAGTACATTGAAAATTTCAAAGACAATAAGACATCTTATTTAATTAGGATATAATTACTTTATTTTCCTTCCTTTCTCTTTCCTCTAGCCTCTATACTTCCCTGCTCCCTTTAAAATATGGCTTTTTACTTTAGTGGTTACTGCTCTCTCTCTCTCTCTCTCTCTCTCTCTCTCTCTCTCTCTCTCTCTCTCTCTGTGTGTGTGTGTGTGTGTGTGTGTGTGTGTGTGTGTGTGTGTTGTGTGTGTGTGTGTGTGTGTGTGCAAATAAATACAGTCTGGTGTATTTACATTTAGCGTTTTCTCTTTGCATGTTTTTAGGGCTGACTGTTTGGCATTATATTCCCAGTAAGGGGGCTCATCGCTGGAAAATACTATTTCTCCTTGAAGTAGTCATTATCTGCAGTCCTTCCTCTATGAGTGGGGCCTGGTCAGATTTCCCTATTCCCTTTGAATGTCAATCTTACCCCAGTCAGAATGACAGAGAGAACAACAAACAATAAATGCTAGAAGGGACACGGGGACAGGAAGGAATGCAAACTGGAGTACAATCACTATAGAAA